>JAJPUD010011990.1:0-51501 GCA_023553655.1 Myrmecobius fasciatus
TTTTTTTTCATTTCTTTTCCATCATTCTACTAATTTGAAGTACTTTTTCATTTCTCTTTTTTACCTGTAGACAACCTACTGCCAGTCTTATTCATTTCAATTTCTTTAGGGTTTGTCTCACTTCACATTGATTGCTGCACAACAGAACTTCAACACATCTCTTCTGGATGGGTATTGTGGTAGCATCCCAATGGTCTCTCTGATTCTACTCTTTTTCTCTATCCCGAATTTATCTTACACTCAGCTGCCACATTAATCCTTTTGAAATACAATTTCCATCCTACTATTCTTTATTAAAGAGAAATGGATTTCCATCCTTAATCATATGGTCTTATTTTTCTCATAGTATACTTGCAAACTACTACTCTCTCTTTATTTTCCACTATTTCCCTTGAATTCTTAATTTCCTTAGTCTCATATCATGCTGATTCGCATCTTCCTGTGAAAATTCAATACACATAAAACTCTCATAATATTTACAATCCATGACTAGTATTTAGTTGTATGTCTAATATCTGTGACTAGAGCAACATCTCCTGGATGCCAATAACTGTATTTTCCACTTTTCTTTCTATTTTCTCTTCTCTGAACAACATCTAGCACAATGCTGTGGATACTTCTCTTGCTGACCCTTTTAGATTGATGAGTATTTTCTGTTGCACATCTACAACATGATCTTCCATCCATTCTTATCTTTCCATTTGTGTGGCTACCACCTAGTTCCGATATTCTTTGCGTCTTATCTGTGCTACTACTATAGGCCCTTAGCTGGACTATTTGTTCTGTACCAAGCTGATCATCTCACTCCCCCAAACAACTTCCAGTGTTCCCTCTAGTGTCAAACATAAAACATACATTTTTCAGACTGGGATTTAAAGCCCTTCACAATCTGCTTACTTTTTTAGGCTTATCTCACCTTATTTCCCTTCATGCACCCTTTATGGATTCTCAATAATTGTTACTGCCTTTTGCTTCCTCAAATTTTCATTTGTCATCAACAGTTTACATGTTGTCTTCCATCAATAAAAGAAATTATTTTAAGGCAGGAGCTGGTTTTATTTTAGTTCATGTGATTGTTTTTGTCACTATTAGCTAGTATAAATGCCTCTCCCATAACAGGAATTTAATGTTATTCACAGATTTAGTAGAAGTTCTTTAGTTAAATATTTATTGCTTAATAATCACAGTGATGGAAATTCATAGAAGCCCAAGTAATGTGCTTTTTCCTTCTTATGAACTCCCTATTTTCTTAAACCTCTCTTACGGGCCATCTCCAGTCATTTTCATCTGTATCCGACCACTGGAGCAAGAGGTACAGAAGTGACTTTGCACAGTTTTCCCTCAATGAAACTGAATTCACTTGCATGGCTTGGATTTTTGCAAGAATGAAGGACAAACAACTACTATTACAATCACCTCTTATTTATACCACCTGACCATTTTCCCAAAGGCCCCAGAACCTAACTTCATAGGTAAATAAAAATAGATGGAACTCCTTTGATTCCTATATTCTTCAATCGTTATCACTACTTTGAAGGGAAATCCTGAATGTCCCATTGCTTCATTAAATATCTTTGCCTGATATATCCCTCCTCTTTGTTCTTCTTTGGGTAAGAATCGGCTGTAAAGCAAACCCTGCTGTGCATGCATATTAAAAAGCTTACACAAAATTCCATCTTACCAGGTCATTTAAATATTATTTCCTGTTGATGAGAAAAAAAATCTAGATTCCAAATTGATCACATTTCATTGCTCTTGATTTCATCCCTCCCCCCCCCCCATTTATAGCTCTTCAATACAAAAGACTCATGGCATTTTTGAAAATTAACACATTCACCAAAAAATAAGATTATTGTATATAGCCAAGGAGCAGTCATATGTCATCCCAAGGCTAGAATGCATTTTATAAATTCATTCTAATTCCCATCTTTGCTTCTGACATACATTATGAGAGCTCAGGTTTTAGTTTATTGAGTGATTACACTATTTACTTAGGGAGGGGATGGTCAGCAATGTGATAAGAAAACAAATGAATTCCCTGGTTGATAAAGTCCATGGAAGTGATAGCTTTCAGAGGGTGTGGTACCTCCCTCAGAAAAGTCTAATTATCCCATTCTGGTTTAGCATGATCCTAAAAAATTCTCTTTTAAAGGAGAATGTTTCTAAAGGTTATTCTTTGGGAGCATCCCAGTCCTGTATCAAAACTCCAATTTAGGGTTATTTTCATTTGATGGTGGTGATGCAGTTTGACATGAAAGTCCTAATTAGGGAGTAGCATCACTATATGGCAGTCTCAATAAAAAGGTTTAGGTGTGGATTAAATGGCTACTTATTAAGATGCATTCTGGTGATGTTGCAGTCCTTGGATGGTCTCTATGGCAGAGTTCCCAGATAATTACTTCACCTGCTGGCTAGTCCTCCACTGTGTTAGTATACACAGGGAAAAAGAAGAGGGGAGGGGGTGGGGGATAACTTAGGGTTAATGTAGTTTAAAAAAAACTTTCTGATGCTGCCTTTGGTTAAACATGGATGCAATCGCTATTGCAATTATGGTAATAACTAGAAACACCATTTCTAGGGAGAGAGGAAAATTGTATAGAGATAATTACTGTAGCTACTTAGCTGATTTCTTTTCTAAGATAGGAAATAATATTGTTACTTCTTAGGGGCTGCTCTCTCCTTTGTATATCAATACTACTATAGTATAGAAAAGCTTTATCCTAATAAGCAAATTCTGCTTCAGGGGTGGGAGAGATGATTAAGAAGGCTCTGAGTTCCAGAAGCAAAGGAAGGCTAAGAAGACCAAAACCCCAAAGCAATAAAGGTCATGAGACTCCCCATACTTATAAAAAAAATTTTATGCCCAATTTTTCCTGGAAGGAAAATTAAGAAAAGTACAAGGAGGCCGAGTATACCATTCTAGACTTTTAACAACAAGATTGAAACACTGAACAGATAAGGTAGCAATTGTTTATTTTTCCAATATTCTGTTATGACTAGCTTCATAAGAATAGTAGTAATAATAAAAAAAATCAGTATTTATGTTTCTATTATACTAAATTTCAGGATTTCAGAATTATTTCCTCACCCCTGTGAAGTTGCTCATATAAGTATAATTATAGCCATCTAAAAGATAGTATTAGGAGGGCTAGAGAAATTGGAATTTTTCAGTGGATATCCAGCTCACAGGAACCAGAATTCAAATTCAGAATTTTCCTTGTATTTTCTCCACTATAGCACCAAGTACATCATTCTTAGAAATTAACTAAAAAACATTGATAAAATGAGAGAATGACTCCATAGATGAAAAAGTCATCTAGTACAATTTCTGATCAAAATAATCCTAGAAATCTCAGAGAAACAGAACAGAAAGACTTAGAAAAAGAAATTTGCTGAAACTACTCCTTGCATTAGTTTTCATTTGTCTTGTTCTCACCAAACATCTCTTAGCTTCTATGATGGTTCTAGGAATTGATAGAAAAATAGAAGAGAGAGTACCATTTGACATTAAGGATGCTAAGGGATCTGCGGTGATGGCTACATAGTGAATGCTATAGAGTTCAAGGATTATTGGAAGCTAAAAAAATATTTGATTTGATGACAGAACATTGGTGATTTTGAATTGTGAAGTTTCAATAGAAAGATAGGAGTGAAGAAAGATTATAAGGAGTTAACAGGAGTAAAAAATTATGGCATATTACTATTTTAATGCAATTGGTGAAAGGAAGGAAAGAAGATGGTAGGTAAAGTTTTCGGGATATTGGGAAAAAAAGAAAAGGTTTCTCATGATTTGTTTCATATTAAGATGAAGGGTAGCTGCTCCTTTTTATAGGTAAAGGGGAAAGGCTTATCTGAAGAGGAGAAGACACCAAAAAGAAAAATGAATAAATTAATTGGAAAAAAATAGTTAAAAGGTGCCTACTAAGTACTTGACATAATGTTATATTGACCTGTAGATACAAAAAAAGTGCAAAGTCCTTGTCCTCAAGGAATTTACCTTATGATATGAGAAATAACATACATAGGAGTGGAGGCTGGGGAATGAAATTTTGGTCTGTAATTTGCCAGCATGTCTCCAAAATCTTAGAGTGCAGTTTTAATTTTTAATAAATTCAGAGCTACAAATGCCACAAACTTTCAAAAACATTTGAAAAAGTTAATTATTTAGTTTTTTAAAACATTGATGAGTTTCTTATTAAAATTCAATCTAATTACCATCTTCTGTTTACAAAATTCTAGTTGGTTATTAAACTTTATAATAACTTTTATTGGCTGCTGCTCAGTGAGTCAAAGAATTGAATTCATAGTCCTAGGTTTAAGATTATACATAAGATGAGTTCTGATGTGACTCCACATAAAAAAAAAAAAAGGCTAATGGAGATGCATCAGGTAACTGAGCTAGCCAAGCAAGAGGGATTCACCTTTCTAAATATCATCTAGAAACAGTCCCAGATTTAATACATGACAGAGGGCTCTGTTTTGTTAAAAATTAAAATTTACTTAAACTAAATACATGTAGGGAATTGAAATAATTAAACTTTAAATGATTGTTTTTAACATTTACAATATTTATTATTCTGAAGTTACTAAAACTTAACATTGCCCTAAGACTTTTAGGACATCCCATGAGTCTTTATTTCTATCCCTAAATAGACACATCAGACTTTCATTTTTCACTCCGGGCCCCAAGGACAGTAACATACTTGAATAGTTCACCATCAGGTAGTATTTTTACATATTTTCAGGAGACTTACTGCAAGGAGGACTGTAAAAGTCAAACCTAGCCAGATTTCACTCCTTTTCTTAATTACCTTTAAATCTAAATTAAACATCTATTCCCTATCCCACCTTGCATGGACTGCCTAATAATCACCAAATGCACTCTCAAAGCTCCAGGAAAAGCAAGGGAAGTGTGAATCCAAAGACCATGAATGACACTGTTATCAAAAAAATGTTCTATATATATGGAGTCTCTTTACCTTACTAACAGAAAAATTCATTACACTTTTTTGCCTTTATCATTTATGTTAATATGTACATACATTTTTCTTTCATATATTCATTCCCTTCCAGTTTGAAACACATGTACACTGCCGCCTTCTCTCCCAACCAGTTTCATTATCTGCTTTATCTTTATGTGCAAGAATGAAGCATAGTGGAAAAAAAAAAGCACTCAATTAGCAGTCAAGAGATTAGGATTATAGTCTTTGGTCTTCTACTCCTGACCCATATTACCTGAGACACTGAGTGTCTCTCTTCCTCCCATGTCCTAAAAAAAGATAAGGCTAAACTAGCTTCTCTCTGATCATTCCTTTCATCTAGAAACATTTATTACTCCCTCTTACTTCTAGTGCCTTTCCCCATTAGTGAGTTCCTCAAAAAGGACTGGCTTTTGCATTTCTTTATATTCCTAATTTTTTTTTTATTATTAACATCTCTTCAGTAGAGAACTCTGTGCTAGTTATAGCAGTATAAAAATGGAACCTGTCTTAAAGAAGCTTAAATCTGCACCTATACTAAGAGAAAATGACATAAGACTTCACCTTCCTCAGGTATACTAAGATGAAGAAACTTCTCAGAGCTGAATCAGAAGTGTAAATTCACACGCTAGAGTCTTGTTGCTAGAATGGAAAAGCTGTTATCAATGCTCATGGGTCTTCAAGGTACTTCTCTGTCTCTAGGACAGAAGAGATCAGTAAAGATGTTTGTTTTTTCTACAATGGGAAACATCTCTTTTATGAAGATGAAAACTTCATGAAAAACAGAACATCTTAAGGGAGGGCTGACTAAGGACAAGACCAGATGGGGAACTCTCAGGAAGAAGGGAAGTCTATACAATTGTGTCTAGCTTTTCTCTATACTGGCAAAAAATACCTTCTTTTCCAATCTGTCGTTCCCATTGCAGTGAATCTTCCAGATGTACTGTGAGGATCATGTTACCCCCTCAAAAACCGTTACAGTCTCCTCAGTTTGGCATTCAAGGTCCTCCAACTTATCCTTTTAGATTTATCACAAGTATTTTCTGCTCTTACTATGTTGCATGCTTCAAGTTATACTAATTATGTCCTTTCCTCAACTCTGTGTCTCTCTTTGTTCCGTCAGTCATGCCTTATATAGGTACAATGGAAGGAATATTGGTTTTAGTCAGAAAATCAGGGTTCAAAGACAAGTAACTTTCTTATTCCACTTTGGTTTCTCTGTAAAACAAGGGAAAGGGAGCAAACACAAGATTTCTGGTCTTTCCCAGATCCAGTTCTCTGATCTTACTGTAAAGCTCTATGAAATATGAGATCATCCTTTTCAAAGGGATCTAGTTTTGTAGATTCCAGAGAAAGGGCTCAGCCTTTTCTTTTTCTCTTTAGTTTATTATTCCCAGCCCTCTCTGCCAGAATGGACCTTTGGGCACAATTTTTAAAATAAAACTTAGGTTGCACTCTTTAAAGGAATTGAGAGGATCCATTTATGCTACAAAAGGGTATTCAATGAAAAAGGTAAGAAAAATGAAGTTTAGGATTATTTACTTCAAACATAATGCATAAAATGCTAAAATTTAGTTCCTAATTTTTTGACACTTCAGTCTTTCACAGGGGATCAGGAAAGGATATAAGTGGCAAGGAACATATTTCATTAGGAGTAGCCCAATCTTGGGGTCAAGAGAAGAAGCCAGAGGGTATTTGTAGTCCATGGCAAGTTCTCTGACCAGGCTAAATCATCACGTTCCCGTAATTACAGACATTTTCCTCTTCCTTCAAGACCCATTTTAAATTCAATCTCAAATTAGGTGGTGTAGCAAATATAGTGCAAGACATGAGAGAGAGGAATTGAAATCTTGCCTCAGATACTTTGTAGCTATATAATACTGGCATTTGGCCTTTACTTACCTCATCTGTACAATGGGGCTGACAAGAATACAAACCTCACAAGGTTGTTTTGAGGATGAAATGAGTTAATATATATTTGCAAGCCTTAAAGCACTATGTAAAAATACTAGAATTCTTAATATTGTAATAGGTTTTATTCCATTTCCTCCCAAGAACAGCCTCCAGCAGGAAGTGATCTATTTATTCCCTAGAGGGCTTTGTGGACATCTCTTACATTATTTGTATATGTCCATGGCTCATCTTTCCTATTTGACTATACCTTCATAGGATCATTATATTTTATTCTTCCCACTGCTGGTATAGTGATTTGTACTTCTTCAGTCTCATCAATAGGGTTACTCCGTCCAGCCCTATGTCTGTGCCTTTGAGACTTTTGTCCATGATGTTACATAAACCCACTGGGATTCTTCCTCCTATTCTAATATGCTAGAAGTCCTCCACTAGGTCTTCTTGACATTTTATACCCAATACTCAGGCTCCAGTCCTTGCTCTTCTGCCTTATCCAATCATGCTCTACATCTCCACAATTCTTTATTAGAAATGGATCTTCCCCGATTTATCCCTAGCAGGAAGTATTCCAGGCTGTTGTTCTATGATTAATCATCGATCTTTGTTCACGAAAAAAAATGTGGTCATTAAAAGAACTGCACTTAGTACTTGTCTTGATTTTACTGTCAATCTCATTTCATTGCTATGGAGAGGTCTCAGTGAGAGATTTCCATTTGCAGATTCAGACTGGTATTTTCTAGGCAAACTTTACTTTAAAGTTATGAAAAAAAGGTGGAACCAGGTCCAAGTCTTCCTAGTTCTGAGGCCAGTTCTCTAACCACCATGACACATTGCAAGTAAACATATTTTATTCATTTAAATTCTCTAATTTCTTAGATTATAAACTATTCTCCATTCAAGAAGGTAACAGCATTACTATTATTTTTCAATTTCAGGAATGAATTCAGTTTATTAAGTGCTCAGTAATCACATTTGTGTAGGTATGTGTATATATTTATATAGTATATACACATATACATGTACATATATCTAGATAGATCTATAGATATATCTCTATATAAAGATATCTATAGTTATATAAATATATATTTATTTTTATACCTAGAGTTATATATAGATCTCTCTATACACACACACACACTCTCATATGTCTGTATGTATAAACAGATGAGGGTGGGGGTGGAAACTAGATGGTATAGGGAATAAAGATCTTGGCCTGGAGTCAGGAAGATGAAACTGAGTGTGGTCACCAGTACTTCCTAGCAGTGTGATCCCAGGCAAGTTATTTATCTTCTGTTTGCCTCAGTTTTTTTCCATTGCAAAATGGGGACAATAAGATCACCTACCTTGCAAGATTGTTGTGAGGATCAAATGTAATGATCATATTTGTAAAAGGTTTAGCACATAGTAGATGCCACATAAATACTTATTCCTTTCTCTTCCCCCACTAAGGGGGAACCATGAAATATTCACTTATCATGGATTCTACCTTCCAGTACACAGGGTGGGAGGATAAAGGGGAGTGATATTTGTTATATTTGGCCTGGGAAGGCACAGGGGGCATTGGTGGAGTTGCAAGTGAATACACGCATACATATATCTAGATCTAGATACATTTATCTATGTATAGATATGTCTATAGATAGATTTATCTAGATCTATGTATAACTATAGGTATAGAAATATATATATCTATATAACTATAGATAGAATTAGATATCTCTATGTAGAGAGAAAGCTATCTTTATATATATTCTCTTTCTGGTAGCAATTCTAATTCATCCAATATGGTAAGTGCTCCAATATACATTAGGTTCTGTAATACAATGAGTCCCCCAAGTTATATGAGGCTGCCATGTATTTGATTTTCTTATCCAATTAATTCTGTTAAGAGTTTTGAATGTTAACAGGAAGAACACATGTAGATTATTTTTATGTAAGCTACATAGGACTCAAAGGAAAAAAAATACTACATAGAGAGTCATTGAAGGTGCATCACATTGACAGCATGTTCTAATATGAATGCTGCTTAAATATGTCATCTATTTTTTACATTAGTTCTTTTTATATCAAAGTTATATCTTGTAATTGAAAATAGTTTACCAGGAAAAAAACACATTTAAAGTGCAAGTTGTGCCCTGAAATAGGCATTTTGATTGATCTATAGATAAGACCTTACCAATAAGATAAGGTCTTTTCATCTTGTAATGGCCCCATTACTATCACATCACAATTCTTCATATTGAGTGCACAGGACTATAATATCAGAACAGGAGATTGATGTTACTGCCACTGTTGAAATATTAGGTTTGGACTATAGTTCACTCTGGTGACATGAAAAGTTCAAGGCATCGCAGCTCTGACAAGATTTGGTCATTATTTAATTAGGCATTGAAAGCTCTCAGCAGAGATTCCTGGACCTATGACAGAATCATTGCTGATCGAGAGGCACACGGCATTCAAAGGGTCAGTGTTAAAGGTGTCATATAGTACAAATTTAATTTTAGTGCTCGGCAAATGGCAACCGATTTCAGCTCCTGAATCCACAGAGTAATACACTCGGGTTCTACTTCTCCTTGTCCACTTTCATTTTTGTTCTCAATGCACATACTTTTTATAAAGATACAACCCAGGAGATAGCCTGGTATACTAAAAAAGATCACTAGATTTGGATGTCAATGAGCCTGGATGTGAATCCAAGGACTATTACTTGGCAACTGTGTGGAGTTGGGCAAATCATTTCACCTTTCTTGACATCAATTTCTTTTCTGTGAGATGGGGATGGAGGGGAGGAAACAGCTAAGTCCCATTAGGATAAAGTAGTGGCGTTATTCAAATTTACATTTTATGTTTCCATTGGACTGGAACCAATTATCATATCTTGCATGATTACAATTTCCGACAGTATCAACTCAAATACATGAGACAATTTCATGAGATTCATTATTTGCATTAATTGGGACCTAGTTTATTTATGGCAATCACCCTCTAGGTGTTATAAAGATAGAATAAGATAATGGACATGGAGTACCTTATAAGTAAGAATTATACAATATAAACAGTTATTATAGACCAAATTTCAGAAAAACAGTTTCCCTAAATTCTATCTTTTGCTTAGGTAATATTGACATATTTAATGTAAATTGGGAATCATTTTGTAGAATATCAGAATCTCTGAATGGGGAGAAACTGAAGTATATGGCAACCAATCCATTTTTTAACAGGAGTCTCTTATAACAGCTTAAGAAAAATATCATTTATCTTAGCTTAAAGACAATGAGTGAAGTTAAATGAGGGGAAATCCACTATCTCCTAAGACAATTTTTTTTCTCGTTTTGAGCTTCTTTGTTAGGAGGAAAATTTTCCTAATATCTAGCCTAAATTTGATTCTTCACTAGTCATTCATTTTTCTTACAACCTCATCTGAGAAATAAACAAAAAGTTATTACTTATTCAAATAATTTTTTAGGTACAGTTATCATACCTATGATATTTTGGAAAGAACAGAAAGAACTAGCTTTGGAATTCTGAAAAAAAATCTTTTCTTTTTTGAGTTTTAATATCTTCATCAGTGAGAAGGGAGGGCATTGAACTAGATGAACTCTAAAGGACTCTTCTCTGGTTCTGAAGAGCTATGTTCCTTTCTATGTTTTCTCTTCTCAAGAATAAATATTTCTAATTTCTTTGAAAAATCCTCATGATATTGATGTACTTTATCATCTGTTATCCTCTAAAATTTCTCAAATCAGAAGTTGTGAACCTAATGTCTACGATGCCTTTGTTCCTTCTTTCCTTTTTCTTCCTCTCCCCTTGTTTTTCTTTTATTTGGAAAACCATATGTCAAGATATTTATTTTCTTTCACAATATAATGTACTTTAATGCATTTAAAACTCTCTGTCCCCCCATATGGAGTTCATTTCCCCAAACTCCCAAAAGTATGACAAAGAAAAGATTGAAACTTCATTCCAGACCATCTATATCTGTATTATAGCTCTTTCCTATAAGCTTCTGGCCTTCATCTCTTCAGTCATTGGTTGGCCATAAAGACTCACTTTTCTAAAATATAATAATGAACATCTCCTATTCATGGAAGAAGGATACTTTAATGAACCATCATATTCTACTAATGAATCATTCTACCTTCCAAAGAAGGGAAATTATGATCACAGTCTAAGATTAATTGTTTCTTTTTAGCTCCCTGAGTCTGGTTTTGGATCTTAGTCCATTGACCTGGATATCTATTTGACCTAACATTAGAAATTCCCAAGAATTTCAGTCTTTGCATGGAAATACATTTCAACCAGAACAGAAGGTATGAAATATAAGAAAATCTCTATCCTTAATACCCCTGAACTTATGTCCTTTTTATGTATTTATTTCAGCATTAAAACCCTTGTCTAGTTGCACACACAGTGAAAAACAGTGAAAGTCTTTGTATAACATAAGGAGACATAAAATAGCTGATCGTGAGGAAATAGAAAAAAAATTAAAAATTATTCAAGTATACACACATTCACTGGTTAAATCTACCATTTTCCTCTCAATTTATTCTGATGGGATCCATACTTGACAAAGCCATGTAGGCTATTTACCATAATCACCTTTTATAGATGCTTAGCAGAAACTACTTTAATAAATAATTCCAGAATTTTTGACAGGGATTAAAGTTAAACTCACCAATCTACAGTTTTCAGGCTCTACTCTCTTTTGTCCTTTGAAAATCACAACATTCATCTTTCTTCAGTCCCATGGCACTTATCTCATTCTCCACTCTCTTTCATAGGTTTGGGCTTCACTAGTTATGCCTCTTGGATCAAATAGACTTCTTAGATGTATAGTTGATAGAGTCAAAGAAAATAACATGATTTTCTACCCAATTATGGTTTGCTTGATCAGTAAGACTAAAAATAAAAGCAGCAGAATTCTTCATTGGGAAAGAAACAGAAAAAAATGATGGGAAAACTTTGGTACATTCTTGCTAATGCTGAATTATTACCAATTACTGATGAATCCAAACTCATAAAACTTGAGTAAAAGCATTGTTTTAACACATTCTCAATATTTTTATTTCTAGAAGGAAGTCTCTAAGACATATTTTTAGATTCATTGATAAAGTTTTGGGGCTTCAGGGGACCTTGATTTCAAAAACACTTGTTAGGTTTCTTCTACCCTTAAGTATAATTCCCCTGATTAGGCAACTCAACCTACTTATATCTTGACTAGATCCCTGCTCTGTTACCCTTTAAGCAGTAGGATGTTACTGGTCTGTCTGAAACTCCATTATCATTAAATCTTATAAAGTAATTATTTTTGATGACTAGAATAATTCCTTCTATATAGTAGATTTCAATAAATATTATTGACACTATTTTTCCTATACCTGAGTAGTTTGTTCAAAGCCTCTCTTGCCAGCTAGGAGACACAGGGAAGAGTGTTGGACAGTCCAAATTTTATCTCAGATACTTATTAACTTTGTGACCTCAAGTCTTCCTTAACTATAAAATAAGGCAGATAATAGCACTCAACCTCCAAGGGTTGTTGGCAGGATAAAATGAGAGATTATTTGTATACTCTCTGGCACATAATAGGTACTTAATAAATTGCTTGTTTTCTTTCCTTTCTTATCATTAGCACAGGGTTAGTATATACAATACTTAACATCACTCCTGAAATCCTAAGTACTATAACAGCTCCTCTACTGATTTCCCATGCAAACTTATCTCCAAAGAAAGCCTTTAACCCAAAATAATGTGTACATGCATATATGTATATATACAAACTATATATAATGGCTAGATGAGGGGTTTGTATGACTGGATTATCTCTACTGTCTATATGCAGATGGAATGACTAAGGATAAATTTCAGACAATTTAGAGAAGAATCATTGCAAAATTAATTAGTTTGGGGTATCACATTTTAAGAGACACTTACAAATTAGCTTATGTACACAGAAAGTTGACTGAGATGGTGAAGTTTCTAAGCAGCATATCCTATGAGGAATGATTGAAGGAACCAGATATTTAACCTGAAGCAAAGGTGATTAAGATTTTCTGTCCTCTTATATTTATAGAACTTCCACATGGGATAAGTATTAGACTTATTCTTTTAATCACTTGGGGCAGAATTAGGACAAATGGAGAAAGAAAAAATAGCTAAAATATTACTATATTTTATAACATACCAAGCAATGCTAATATGTAAGTATATGATAGTGCAAGTATTATTTTCCTACTTAATAAATAAGGAAACTGATGGAAGTTACTTATGTACAGTGATAGAAATTTTAAGTTTCACTCCAAGTCTTGGACCCCATACCACACAATAGTGAGTTTTACTCATGAATAAAAGTATAAAAATAGGGACTAAACAACACACAGGAGGGATCCCCTAGAAGAAATTTAGCACTAAGCAGAAGGGAATGCATGATGTGAGATCAAGACAGAAATAGAATTGTGTCAAAATATAGAAGCATTGGATGCCAGACCAAATCTCCCTAATTTTAAGTTTCTCTGATTATGTTAGAAAATGACTATCCTTCTATTCCCAAAGTTAATGAAATTAAGGATATAGATTTCTGATAGAATGAGACTTCTTGACTAAAATTAATTACAAAGTTTGTTTTTATTACAAATGCTAACACTACTTACTTAGTGGATCTACTCTTATAAATTACAAAAAGAGACCTGAGGAAAGTACCATCCTGTGGGACCTTAGTCATTTCTCTGCTTTGGATTTCAACTGTAAAATCATCATTCACTCTTATCTACATTAACATTTCAGCTAACAGGCACCTCACCCAATTGTTGGACACAGCTGGGAACACTAGGAAGCCAGGCAGTAGAGATTCCTGAATATTAGAAATGTCATTTAGTCTTCAATGTATTTGGTCAAACTGTTTCCTCCCTATCCCCTGCTGTCTTTGCTGTCACCAGGTTTTAATTCTAGCCTCAGGCAGTTGCATAGTATTTTATAATAGGTCCAGATAATTTACTGCCAGCATGTTTTTGTTAGTATAAATGTGTTGTATATAGGATACTATAATAGCCCTTCCACCTCCTTATTTACAAGGTGCTCTTCCCCCAGAAACATTCTGCATATTCAGACATCTCATTAATCCTCATCCAGTGCCATCTAGGTATTAGTATCAACTTTTATAAATGGGGAATAAGCAATCCTAAATTTGTACTCACAGACTTGAAAGCTGGATAAATCATCAGGTTCTCCTGGCAAATACGCCTCTGAATAAGAAGGGAATTTTGGGATAGTGAATACTTTTTTAAATGATATGGGAAAAACCATACTGCTAATGAAAATAAGTGATAAATTCTGGGGCAGCTAGGTTGGCACAGTGGATAGAGCACCAGCCCTGAAGTCAGGAGAACTGAGTTCAAATGTGATCTCAGACACTTAACATTCCCTAGCTGTGTGACCCTGGGCAAGTCACTTAACCTCAATTGCCTCAGAAAAAAGAAAAAAAAAGTGATAAATTCAAGATCATAGAAATGAAAAAATGGAGCGGGACATTTTAAATGTAGCACTGGAAGCCCATAAGACTTAACACTTGGTCTTGTACAACATGAAAAAAAATCCAAGCAGTCTGATTGTGTCACAATAAGTCCCATCTGCAATGCTCAGAAACAATCTGAAGTATTGTCCTTATTTGATACCAAATACATTTTTTTTGTGTGCTAGTATCTGCTGAGATTATCAATGTTCATCTGATGATTTATTTCAGAGATGTTTAGTTGGGATCCATCAGGCTCTATGATATATATGGGACAGAGGATTGACTTGATAAATAAGTTTTCCTCTCTTCATATACAGGTATAAGGTGACCTTTTCTTCCTCTAAAGAGAGAAGTTGGTGGATAATAAAATGAACTTGGGGACAGAAAGCCCTAGGAAGAAAGTTTGGACCAGGAACTTTAGTCACATAAGAAGAAAGTTGACAGCAGACAGGAAGTGATTAAGTACCTGAACCAAGGTCTTCCCAACCCTAAGACTGAGCCTCAGATACTTACATATATGACTATGGTAAAGTCACTTCTCCCAGCCTCAGTTTCCCCATTTATTTTGCGGTTGATGATAGCCACTTAATACCCTGAATTGTAAGGATTAAAATACAGTAGCTTAAAACACTTAACATCTTAGGATGCTCAGTAAATCAACTATTTTTATTAGTAAAGCCTAAAAGAAGGGTCAAGTAGAAATCATTCAATAGAAATGATTGTCAGAGACAGCTTCAGAAATAAGATAAATAGCCACATCCTTAATACTCATTCTCTCCCTCTTCCTTGTCACTTATTTTCTGATACTGGCTCTGCCGAAAATAAATTCATCTGTTGGAATTATGGGCATTAGCTCCATCCTTCTTGACAGAGGAAAAAAGTACAATGTCAAGGGAACAGTTTTTTTTTCCTAATTCCTGAAGTGGTTAGATTTCTTTTGTCAGTTACTTATTCTTTTCCATCTTTTGAAATTTCTTTTTCCTAAGTGACACTCTCCCCAAAGCCCTCTTATTTCCCTCTTGTTTTGAAATTTTACTGTATTGTGACATGCAGATTATTCCATCCTTTTTATCTGGAATAGTAAACCAATCAAAGGTTCTTTCACCATTCTCTCTAGTGGTTTTAAATTGCACTTGTCTTTAAGCAAACAACAAATATTCATAGAGTAACAACTGATCTTATATTGGATATTGAAGAATACAAAATGAGCAGTAGAAAGTATAACAGCCTGGCTATCCTCCAGAATTTTAAATTTAAATTTAAAATTTAATTGAAGCGATAAAATCTCACTACCTCTAAACAATCTCATTCTACTCTTAGTAAATCAATTCCATTTTGCAAACATTATTAAGGACTTCCTATTTACAGAATACTTGGAGTTATGGAACTATTGGCTAAGACAGAGACTCTCCCCTCCTAGTATTTATCTTATAGCATTATGATATGAAAACAATAAAAATTATTTTCGAAAGGAAGAAATCTGAATCTAGAATTTTAGTGACAAATTCACAGTGTGCAAACTCTGTAGTTTAGAGAGCTGATCAGTCACAGAGTGATTAAATTACTTGCCTTTAGTCACAAAGCTCATATGAGTCAAAGTCAGGAATTGAACCCCAGCTGTCTCAGCTACAAGACCTTCCCTTGATCTACTATCTCATATTGCCTCTTGACAAAAAAAAATTCAAAATAATAACTAATGCATGGGAGAGGATCAAGCAAATGCTATTTGAGATCACTGGTGTCACAGGGTAGGGAAGAGAAGGAAGGAAAATTTTTTTTTAGAAAAGGCAGTAAGAATTAAAGCAGCAGAAATGAGAGCCTTTGTTTTCTAGGGATAGTGAATAACAGGGAGTCAAGAAAACAGGCTGTGGGTTGCAATCATTTGTGCTCACCTGAAGTTCAGAGGTGAGAAGGATCACCACAGGATCACCAATTCTCTTATTGAGAGAGCAATCTTAGAGAACAAGTCTCCCAACCTATACAGAAATCCCTTCAATAACATACTCAACAAGTACTCCCTTCTGAATGCATGGGGAATGCATGATGTGAGATCAAGACAGAAATAGAATTGTGTCAAAATATAGAAGCATTGGATGCCAGACCAAGTTGTCTTAATTTTATTAAGCAGAAAAATAAGAGCTTTTGGAAGGTTTTGAGCAGAGAAATAAAATGATCAGATCTGTGCACATTATAATAATTATAATTTGTATTATTAATTAATTAAATTATAAAATAATAATTAGAGTGTTATTTGAAGGGATGAGGGGAGAAAATCACAGAGATAGGAAACCCTAATAGAAAGCTTTTCTATTAAGTCCAGGCTAATGATAATAAAATAACTGTAGGAATAAAGATCAGTTAATAGTGGGGGGGAAAGTGTGACAGGACTTGGTTTTTAATGTATTATAAAAAGTAAAGAAGAGAGAAGAGTCAAAAAGAACAGTTTTTTATGGCTCTGACAGAAAAGCCACGTCTACCTCCACAGTATCTCTCATCCCTCTTTCTCTTTTTTCCTCCACTTCTATCACGTGTACTTACTTTCTGTTTAGGATTTTTCTAAGTTTCCTGCCTTTACTGCCTTTTTCCTCCAAATCATCCTTCACAAAACTGCCAGATAAGCCTTCCTTAAGCACAGATCTTATCAAGTCACATCATTGTTACTTCCCTCAATGGTTCCCATTTTTCTGATGAAATCTTATCACCTTTTAAAAAAAGTTGTATAGATATCTTTCTATCACATCACAATCAAGTATCTTTCCCAGCATTCAAATTCCACACTTGCAATCAAGAAAAACAGAACGAATCCAACCACCACAGAAACCATATATGTTTGTATCCACATTTGGCACCCATAGTTCATTTGATTTCAAGCTCTTTGAAGGCAGGGTCTACTTTTGTCTTTCTTTGTATCCTTGGTATAGTGCCTGTCCCATGATTGGCTTTTAACAAAATCTTATTCACTTGACTGGAGATGAGAGAAGTGTCATTTGTCCCATTATAATCTGCCCTCTAGAAATTGTCATAAATGTGAGTTTAGTTGCAACTTATAATTAATTTTATTTGTATTCCAAAAATTAAAAATCTTTTCCCGATTTCTTTTTTTTAATCCATTATCATTTTATTCATATACTTATGTTTCTCTGACTCCTTCATAAATTGTTCAGTCATTCCCCAATCAATAAGCACTCACTTTCCCCACTTATTTTTGCTACCACAAAAGTGCTATTTTGAATGTTTTGTTCTTTGTGGGGCCCATCTTTTTGTCAGAAAATAGTACATGTCCATTAGGAAATTTCTGGGTCAGACGCAAACAATCTAATAAATTTTCTTGCAGAACTCCAAATTGTTTTCTAAAATAGTTGATAAAAAATCCTTAATTACATCTATGGTACATTAATGTGTTACTCAGTTTTTACATGATTTCATACTCTTTACCTGTGCTCTACTTTACTCAATTTTTCATGCTCTCTTAGTCACAGATGATATTTTCCTACTTCCATATCTTTGTCATGTTTTCCCTCTGATTGGGATGTCCATTGTCCTCTGCCTACTCATATTCAAATTCACAATTCTTCCATGAAGTCTTCCCTGATCTTCCCAACCATTGATGACCTATATCTTTTATCTCTTTAGACTATAAGGTCTAGGTGGACAAGGAGCAAACATTATCTAACATTTCTCTGTTCTGGCACACATTTTCTGACTTAATTGGCTAAAATATAAAGTAACGAGCATTATTTTGGTCCATGAGTTGTGGAGTCACCTACCCAGATAACACAGCAGTAAATGCTAAATGAGTCGTACAGAAAATTTGTGCTCTGGGATTTCAGAGGAGGAGAAGATTAATTTATTGCTGATCAGAGATGAATGACCTCACAGAGGAGATTGCATTTGATCATCATCAGCTTCTAGCAAATGAAGAGAATGATTGTGGACACAATGGGAAACAATGGCAATAGATCTTCGAAATCAATGACCAAAAGAGAAAATTGTGATGAGAACATTTTCCCTTCTCAAATCATATTTCTAAAAATCAAAAATCTCCTTCAAGAGTCTTACCAGTGAAGATGAAAAAGAAAAGAAAAGAAAAGAAAAGCAGCATGAATGAGTTTAACATTTTCTCACATGAGAACCTAAAAAGAATGGCATAGGATGAATTTTGGAGAGGCTGCCCAAGTAGAGGAAGTCTCTAATACTGATGAGATTTTGGTTCCAAGTGTTAAAGTGCTTATTATAAAATTTTCTTTCATAGACTCCAACTTAAATTTCACGGTCCCTTCCCAAAATGAAAGAAAGTCTCATTCACATGATTGTAGATAAAGACCTACAAGGGCTTTTTTAAGTCATCCAATTCTACCCCTTCTATCTTACAGAGAAGTCAGGGAGAGGGAGATTGTGACTTAGTTGGAGAATAAGGAGGACCACCAGGATTCAAAACCAGGTCTTCTGCTTTGATTGTTCTTTCCACTGGATCACATTGCCTCAGAATTATCATTTAAATGTTGGAATTTTACTGATTGGCCGAGTAAAAGAAAAAAAAAAAAAGAACCCTTACAATCCATCTACTCTCCACTTTGGACCAAAAGAACACAAATTCTACCCGATAATTTTTTTTTCTCTTTTTGAGATCAGCCACTTATTACTTAGAGGCATGTGGTTCTAATCTTTAAGATAGATTGGTTCATTCAATTCAAGCACCACATAACCATTCACACACCATTGAGTTTAGCACTATTAAAGGGTAATCTCCCCTTTGGGAATTGTGTCTATTGCGGCCACATTATCCACATAGAGTCTTTTTATCATCACTAGGCAGGTAAGGAGATTAAAATAAAAGGTTTTGTCAAGTGTGTACTTGCACAAAGAGGTTTCATTTGGAAATGACCCTGAATTATAGTCCAAAATATACAAGCATCCAAATGAACAGGTCTGTACAGGCTAACATCAGTTAGAAAGGTCACATGTTGCTTTTGAAGGCATTATGTGTACTGATAAGGCAGGGATCTGTCCCTCTCTAAATGATCTAGGGGAAGGGGGAAGGTAGAGAGGAGGCCTTTTTGTCTTTTTTATTGGAGCATAATAAAACCTAATGGAATAAATCTAGAATCATATCTTGCCCAGCTTTTATAATCCCTTGTCCATTTTAAAGATACTCTCCATTTCCTTTATTTTCTCTGGTGTAATGCTTTTATTATTGCTTCTAATCTGCAAATTTTTGTAGCTCAAAATGGGAGAAATGTTTTTTTTTTTCCTCAGAAATAAAATGGCTATTGTTTATCCCTGTTGAATCTATGTGCTATGATGTAGCCTTGGCTCAGGCATTGTCTACACTTAATACAAAAAGTTATATGCATCTTCACTTGACAGTGTAAATCTCATATCTCACCTGGTCAATTGTAAGCTGCTAATTAGGAGGGATTCTGTTTTTTCATATATGCAGAACTTCTTAAACTTTTTTCCATTCATGAAACTTTTTTTTTTGCCAGAGAAATTAAGTGACTCAGGTAGAGAGGTATAAGAATAGGTACATAAATTATTATCAGGAAATAAATCATACTTTTGCAACCCTCCATATTTAGCTATAAGTCCCCACATGGGATAGTTGTGACTCTTAGTTTAAGAAGCTTGGCTGTACTGGATGTTATAATTAGCCGGTGCTTAACAAATATGGAAAAGCAGTTGTCAAAATAATTGTTTTGGAATTTTATGATTGTATTTTTGTGTTGTAGAGTTCTAAATATTGTTAAGGCTTAGAAGAAAGCTGAAGGTGTGATTGATCATACACTGAGCTTGTTTGTCTGGTTTAATGGAAAGGAGGTAGGGTCTATAACTGTGTCTGTACCAAGGATCTCTTGATTTTTGTGAGAAAGGATTGCTTTTCATTGCCTCAGAGACTTTCAGTCAAAATAGGAATATCCTTTTCTTCTTCTGATTAGATTCTCTATCAAACCCAGGAAAGTATACCATTAGCTATTAATAAACATCTACCAGGTAAAGTTTCCAAAATCTAAAAGGAGATTTTGGGATTGCTTTTTGGGAACTCTGGTATATACAACTGACCATTCAGTATAAAAAACCGAAACATTAAATGTTTAAATAATGGCTGTTGGCTCCTTAAAATATATAACCATGTTTAATAGTTGATGTTTAGGCCTGAAAGCTGACTCACCTAAAGTTTGCTGTGAAATTTTGGGACAAGTCATTTAGACTATTCCACGAATCAATTTTAATAGTTCAGCAGTGTGTGTGTGGGGAGAGAGAGAGAAAATGAATAATGCTCAATAGGGATGTTGATGAGACCTCTAAATTACTTTTTTTTTTTTTTTGTCCAGGCTTGAATAGTATTCTGGACAAAATAGAGAAATCATTGTATTGTCTGTTTGCTTCTATTACTGTTTGAAGAGCATGGGGGAAAGGTTATGACATTCTTCCTGTTCATGAATATGAAGAGATTTCTTTTATTTCAATTATTATCTATATTGCACTTAAGGCAATTAGAATGGCTTTGGACCACTGAAGGGAGTGATGTAAATTTTCAGATCTAAATCCTTCTTGGAAGCCTGCAATTAGCAGATATCCTGAAATAAACGAGATAACTGAAGTGGGTCATTATTTCCTCTGAATTGATTTACTTTCCCTGTCATAAAGGGCATATAATCTGCCTTCCCTATTACCCTTTACTCCAACCAAAGAAATGAAAACAGATATAGGAATAATAATATCACATTTAAAATCAATACTTATCAGAAAATCTGGCAAAGGAACAATTGATATATTGGATATAGGACTGGTTTCTGAATTAAGATGATCTGGATTCAAATCTTCCTTCTGAAATATAATAGCTATGTGATCCATGATGAATTTCTTAACTTTTCAATGTCCCCAGGAAAAATGCTCATACTCTTAAATTGCAAAGCAATCTGAAATTTCATAGAGGAAATTTTCTCATCTATATTGTTGAAACTGAAGTCCCGAACCAAAAATAAATTTAGAGAATCTTACAGAATTTAATTATAATTATATTAATATTCTTTTTTTTAAAAGCATTTTTACAGGGAATTAACACATTGTTTTCTATATAATTCAGGCAAAATATGATTAACTTTTTTTGGAGGGGTCATATATCAATAGATTTTGCGTCTTCTGGCACTGAGTTTTTACATGCCCCTTCCTGAGGGCAGTCACAGAAACAGCACATGACTGGAAAACTTAGAAATTATAAACTCCTCAAAACAGCCTATTTTAATGATTTTATTTCTTGCTACAAGATCATGGCATACTTATGTGCCAATTTTAAAATATCTTCTACACTTTCACAACTCTCAAAGTCTGGAAATGATATTATAATATGTTAATTTTTTATTTAAGAATCTTAGTTCCTTAAACAACACTTCACTTTCTTGACCCCTCAGAGTTTTTTCTTTTAACAAAGGATAATCCTAAAACTTTACAATTCTTTCCAGCTCTGTCTTTGATCCTAGGTGTGGGGTCACATCCATACTCCCCCCCCCCTTATTATTGATAGGACAGACTTTGAGCAAATGTTCTTCCTCAAGGCTTTTCTCTAGATGGAAATGGAGTTGTTTGTTGCAGTCCTTTAGTGTACCTTCTTTCCTTGTATTATTGTTGTGTTTATTTTCCTTATACTCCCTAACATCACTCCAGGGTTTTGGAAAACTGCATTTCACTTGAACTCCTAACTGTGCAGTTTAATGTCTATGTGATCAAAGAGAAGAAAAAACTCTCTGGTAGGTAATCAGTAGTTTCACTTGTAAAAAGAGAAGATTGGACTGGATAAACAAAATTCCCTTCCATGTTAAAGGTCTAAGATCCTTGTACATATTTAGGTACTAATTTGTTCAATGATTCAATATTGACCCCCCAAATCCTTCTGTGCTCCCTCCAATTTACCATTTATTCATCTTTCATCTCCCTCTCATCACCCTAGCATCCTCCCATTTTGTCAGGATAAAATCTGCCATCAGTTACTTATACTCCAGCATAAATTATTTTTCAATTAATGTGTTGCTTCTCCCAACTGTTTATTTTAAACCATCTATCTCTAATGGGAAGAAAAGACATTGTCACCTGTCAAGAGAAGCTCTGACTCAGCAGATGGAATGAGGTTGAAGGAATAGGAGGTGTCATATATTTAAAAAATCACCTCACGACTAAGGCCTGTCCTGAAATTAAAGTTGTCTTAGTCATTGCATAATTAAAGCAATGGATCTCAGTTAGCTGCTCCAGGGACCACTGGAGGTTCTCAAGATATTTTCAAGGATCTGCAAGGTCAATTTTAGATGTTTTAATTTATAATAAACAAATATCGATGAGTTAGTCAACATAAACAAAAATTCTTTGGGTGATCCTTAATTATTTTTAAGATTGTAAAGAAGTTATTCATGCTTATCTTACTTTTTGTGATTCCATTTGGGATTTTCTTGGCCATTTCCTTCTCCAGCTCATTTTATAGATGAAAAAATTGAAGCAAACAGTGACTTGCCCAGCACTCTATTCACTGCACTATCTAGCTACCTCTGCAAAGAAGTACTGAGTTCCAAAGGTTTGAGGAGACACTGAGTTAAGAACTAGGAGAAATAGGTTCTAATGATCTTCTTACCATTATCAGAGGAAAAATGTTTTGCCCAGTAATGTATTAGTTTTCTAATCTATAATATGAAGATGTTGAATTTAATGATGTTTAAGGTCTTTTCAAGTTTAATAGTCTAAATATGAGTGTGTTGGGAAGAACAGAGAAGAGATCATCTCCTATCTCTTTTTCCCACCAAGTTCCCTTGTTTGCTACTATACTTGATGGAGGGAAGATTTCCAGATGTGGTTGCTAGCCCTGGTAAAGCTTACCTAGAACCTCCATTGTCACAACATCATCTGTATCCTTTCCTACTTATAAACATCTAACCGTACTTCAAGATCTAGCTTACAGTCAAACTTTTTTTGTGATAGTCCTTCTCTGACAACCCCATGCAAAGATACCTTTTTTTTTTTCATGTGTACAAGTGGTCTCCTTCAAATCAATTGTATTCCCCATGACCCTTGGTACAGTCATTGTTTTAAACATAATACATGCTCAATAAATATTTTAACCAGAATAAAGGATATCCTTGATATTAACTTAATTACTAACAGGTTAAACATGCCAGGAAAATCTCAGAGAAGAATCTTAACTCTTACAGTAAATAAGCAGCAGATTTACTTGGCTACTATTCTTATTTTTAATTTAAACATTGTTTTCTTCTGTTCAGATTTCTTATTAGCTCTTACAAGTTGTTTGATATTCCTTTCACAATCTAAAATAGTACTGATATTTTTCTCTATTTCCCAATACTTCGAGAATCCAGAATTCCTTTCTTGTAGAGCGCCCCTTTGTCAATCCAAATTACATCTTTGATGTTACCTCATATTTCATCTTCCAGACTGACAAATATATCCTATTACCAATTTGTTGATTAGTTTCTACAACATAGCTATATCTTAGTCCTCAAGAAATGATGAAATGCAAAGACTTACTGAGTTCCTGCTCTTATGATTTTATTTTACACTAGGAAGATATGCTCTGTTTGTATTTATATACATGTATATGGATATATAATATAAATGCTAGCTTATTATTGTTATATCGACTTATTTTCTTAAGATTTGTTTCAATAAATTTGACATCAGAAAAGCAGAAATGCACGGGGACTAAAGCTTCTGACTAATTAGGTGTTTGCTCACCAAAGTACTTCCTAGAGTTTTGCATAATTTCTGGGGTGTGAAAAATATATTCTAAATCCTATAATGAAGTCAAGTGGTGTAAGATATGTGCCCTCTTGGAAATAAGCTGTCTGTTTTAAATAATTATCTTGGCAACTTTCTTACAATACTTGCCTTTTGAGCTAAATTACCTATTAGGCAAATTTTATTTCAAAGAAGTGGCAGTATTTCATCCTGCATCTCTTTAATGTACAGTTTGGCCCCCCAAAAGAACTGTCTTTTTCACTACTTTCATAACTCTCTCTAAGGAAATAGGAAACAAGATTAAGTGTCTAGGTAAAAGATTTAATCCCATCTCCTCCCTTAAAATATAAATAATACTCTTGTACCCCTGAGCCTCCAAGAATAGCTCTACTTTGTAAAATGATACCAAGAACCTTAGGCTTGGTTCCCTGGCAGTGAAATGTATACAGGACAGGTATAGCCTGTACAGTAGTTAGGGAAAACAGCAGCCACAACAACTTAATTAAAGTGCTTTATGAAAAACAACCAGATCTAGTAAAAGATAATAATCCTGTTTTCAGTGATTCAATCAGAGACAATTACTAAAACAGCTCATTAAACATGCCTAAAGCCCTTTCTGGTACCAAAAAATTGTCCACATTCTGTGTGTTTCATTAAGTGCCAGGAGGTTTTAATTTTGTAGATTTGTTCCCCAAAGATTTACCTGAGATTAAAGATAATTCTTGGGAACATGCATCTTATATTCAGGCTAACCATCCCACTATTTGTTTTCTCTCCCATGTCTTTTCTTTTAGGACCACCCCAGAAAACCGTGTCACCCAAGCAAGAACGGGAAGATAGGAAGCAGGATAAAGTCACAGACAAAGGCAGTGAAAGTGGGACTTCCTGTAATGAGCTCTCTACTTCCAGTTGTGATAGCCACTCGGAAGCCAGCACCCCACAAGACAACCCCGCTAATGCCCAGCAGGCAGCAGCCCACCAACCAAATACTTTGACATTGGATCGTCCCTCCAAAAAGGCACCTGTGCAGTGGATGCCACCCCCAGACAAACGCAGGAACAGTGAACTCTTTCAGACACTAATTAGCAAGTCTCGTGAAACGAATCTTTCTAAAAAGAAAGTGTGCGAGAAGTTGAGTGTGGAAGAAGAAATGAAAAAATGCATTCAGGATTTTAAAAAAATCCACATCCCAGATTATTTTCCAGAACGCAAACGCCAGTGGCAATCGGAACTGTTACAGAAGTACGGATTATAGTAATTGTCTGCTTCACAAAATAGTTCAAGAAATATCCAATGATGATTTAATTATCGGTACCTGACTGATTGTCTTCCTTATGGTCTATTCTGCAGTTGGTGTGGTCCTTGCTGCCCTTACCATAAATAGTAGCTGGTGGACAGTACCTGGTTTTGTTTTTTTGTTTTTTTTTTTCTTTTCTAAAAAATGAAAAAAAAAAGCCAAAATGAAACAAACGCAAATACAAAATGAAAAATGATGTGTCTGACCTAAAGCATTTTGGAAGCGTGAAGTGGAAATGTGCATGATCACGAGTCTTGAAATGTTGATTTTTCAAGCTCTAGTCAACTGGACATCTTGTCATTTTGTAGTCCATCAAACACCAGTCATCGTATCACTCCATGTTATGTCACCAATAAACATGACTTAATATGGATGAAGCAACATGAAATATAAAATATTAGAAGATCGTTATAGAACCCAGTCCCCAACTGTCTCATTGTTAATGCAATAAAGCAGATTTCTCTTTTGCATGAGCACCATGTTAAAATTAAGTCACACACGCGAAAGGAAAGACCGATAGGTTGTTTGGATAAATATTTGTTTCAGGCCAAACTGATATATTTAACGTGTTTTGGGAATTGAATTTATTTTGTTCCAGATCTGTGATTTTCCTGTGTGTATGGTGTTCTCTATGTAAAGATGGTGTAAATATGCCTTATACTGTTTTATTATGGCACCAACATTCATCTATTAGTGCTCGTCAGGATTATTTCTGTGAAATGCAAACATTGCAGCAGATTGTGAAAATTGGTCTGATGGTACTCTGAAAGTTCCTGTTTATCATGCTAGTCAACATTGGACAAATGGAAAAACATCTTAATGTGTCTATTAAAAAGGAACCTGTGATAGAATGACTTGATGTTCACGGCCTCATCTTTAATCATCCAATCGTTAAATTATTTCTAATTCATTCCCGAACTCCAAATCAAATAGAGCCAGAGCGTTCAATGTCTGGGGCAAGATTCATAATGCAGGACCAAGGAGGGTGGACAGCATGAAAGACACTCTCAAATCAACTTTCTATGACAAGTTCAGTTGATCGTGGTGAGAGACAGCAATCCTGGGGCATCAGCATTAATATTGATATGAGACAGCTCAGCTGGGGGAAGGTAATCAGGGATGGAGGCAAAGAGTATCTGGGACATTTCTATTTTGACTAATTAATCCTGACAACTAGTCACTAAGATCACTCTGCTAAAGGAGTCTAAGTGTGACTAGCATCCCCTAATTGTAATGCCTTAGGATAAACCCAATTTGCTCCACTGTTAGAACTCTGTAGACATATTAGAGGTCAAAATGAAGATTCAGGTTTGGACAGAGAACATCCATCTTTGCTTATAAATACAACATAACAAAATCTCATCAAAAATCCACTAAAATTTTAATCAATCAGACAAACATCTCCAAAGTGGCTGTAGAAAGCTTTGGGAAGATCTCTTATAAAAGAAGCAGCTAGGAAGACCTGAGTTCAAATGCAATCTCAGAGAGACAGTTACCAAATGACTCTGTAACCCTCCATTTGTCTTAATTCACCAGGGAAGGAAATGGCAAACCACTCCAGTACCCCTGACAAGAAAACCCCTTATAGGTCACAAGGAATTGTACACGACTAACAGCTCTTGTAAATCAATAGTCTAGAAATCAATAGCCAACCAAAATGTCAGGAAGAATAGGCTATTTCTTTTTAGTCAAAGACAAATTATGGCTTCAATTTATCAGAAGCGATTCATATTTAAAATGCTCATGTATTCATATTGCTACTAAAAATCTTGAAAGGGAGAGGTTAGAGAATAAGTGTGGAAGAATAAGGAATTTTTTTCAATAAAATATTAATATCCTGTGTGGGTAGTAGATAAAACTTTGAGTGGCAATTGTGAGTTACTTTTTCAGAATAATACAATGAAAAAGAAAAATAGAGAGGTAAATTACACAGCTCACTCAAATGCTGAAAAAAAGCTACAATATCTCCAATGTCTATTTTATAATATCATGCCATTAAAATATTTTTTAATCTCTGAGGGATATCTAGTCCAATTTAAGTCAGTTATAGTTTTCAGATGCCCAAAGTTGCACATCAAGAAATTGACAGATCTAGGGGTGGAACCAACTCTTTTGATTCTCCTTCCAGTGTTCATCACGATATTGTTTTTCAGATGATATCCCTTCCATTCATTTCTACAAACTTGCTAGAGCAAGAAGAGCACAACACGAGGTAGTAGGAAGTTGTGTTTTTGGTTCCTAGCTTAAAATTAGAAATTGAGAGACTTTGGAAAAGTTGGAAAATTCAAACCTTAAGATGCCTTAATATTACTCATTAATATGAATACAGATACTTTCACCATCAGAAAGCAAAATCTAGAATACTTAATATCCTGAGGACATTTCTAGATATAAGATCTATAATTTTATGATATGAAATTTAGGCAAACATGGCATGAATGCAAAACCCCACCCTCCTTTTTAAACATGAAAGATCCAAGTTATTTGTTACAGAATGGGGGAAAGAATTTTCCAAATCTTTGTGTTCAACTATCCCGATAAAGCCAAAACCATATATTCTTAGCAACTTTAAGAAAATGTAATTCTTATAATGGTAACATGATTCAAATTATAGAAATGTATAAAATTATTGAATCATAGATTGGGACTAGGAGACCTTAGAAACTGGTTTTATAGATATAACTGAAGCACAAAAAGATGAAATAATCTGACCAAAATAAAAATGGAGGAAGGAAATAGACATTTAGTAAGTACATAACACCATACTAAGAGCTTTATAAGTATTGTCCTCTCATTTGGTCCCAGGGAGTAAATATCAGAGCTTTCTGTAATTTGAACCTAAATTCTGATTCCAAAATCAAGGCTTTTTTTTTTACTATACTGTGATGTTTCTTAAGAAGGTATAAGGAATTCAAAGAAAACTTTTTCAATTCAATTCAATTAATTTACTATTTTTAAGGTAACCTTTATGTAATTCATGTATTGGTTTATCCCCCTTTCCTTACTATGGAAGAAAAACTTGAGAGCTGTATGGAGTGACTGTTATCAGTTACTGGTAAATTTTTCAGTCCACTCCTATGATTTCATCAACCTGGCAAAATGAATCCCCTCAGAATCTCCCCTATATTTAATAGTCTTATTTGCTTGGAGATACTGAAAGGTTAAATTACTTATTCACGTAGGTATCCAAGTATGGTAGATATAAAAAAAGGAAGGGGTGAGCCTGTCTTTCTAACTTGAAGGCCAGCTCTCAATTCACTGCCATTTTTTTTCCTTACAGAGTCTATAGTAATTGCTCAGTAAATGATTTGAATTAATTTGTGTTGGGTTTGTAAATGCACAAATAAAATTTAGAATATTGTTAGTGATTTCTACTGGCATTTATTTTCAGCTATTGAGAAATACAGAGATACAGTATCTGAAAATTGAGTATAGAAATATTCATGATACTAAAGGTCAGCTCAAATATTTCACATTACAGGAAACAATTCTTGTGCCCCTTAGCTACTAATTCCCTCACCCTCAAATTTACTTTCTATTTATTCTGTATGTACCAGAATAAATAGAAAGAACTCATAAAGCTCCATATTTCCTAAAGACTATAGATGTTGTACCCTGGAATAGAGACTACCCACACCAATGAAATCTAAGATCTTGTGAATTCTAGAACTGAGACATTTAGTAGCTACAAGACTCTGGGCAAATCAACTAACCTTCCTGTACCTTCATTTCTCCATCTGTAAAATGAGGGTTTGGATTCAATCACTTGAGAGCTCTCTTCCCACCCCAAATCCATATCTATGGAACCATATGATCCCAAGAGATATTGAAGTAAGAGAGCAAAGTCTAATATTAGTTGGAACAACATAGTGTTAAAGAAAACGTGTGAGAAAGGAGCAGATAATATAGATGGAGATCTTATTAGATCCCACCAACTCAGTTACATTGACTTCTTAAATAATTCACAGGGTCCTTGAAATGCTTTATTTACATGGTTCATGTTTTTCAATTTTAGTAACTTTTCTCTGACTCTTCTTAAGGGTTTGACTATTTTCAAAACTAATGCTCCAGATTACTTCAGATGGCAGGAGTACAATTAATAAGACACATTTTCCAATCCATTGTATTTTCAAATATCACAGAAGTGGGGTGTAGGTGATATGTCATAATGTCAACTCCCACCCAACTCACTCGATGTAAGCTTCGTTACATTTGGAAAATGAAAGCCGAAAATATTGGGATCAGAGATGATCAAATCCTCAGGTGTTCACTGAGTAGTTTTTACAGACCCCAAAATGGAAGATGACTCAAAGTAAATTGAAAAAAAAATGTTTCTGAAAACAAACTGCTAAAATTTGACTTAGAAGATTTGTTTTTTCAAAATGAAAAAATTAGAAAATAATAAAATGTCGTGTATTTTCAAATGCAAAAATCAAATAATAGCTTATGTATTGTAGTTAGTAGAATAAGATTTCAGAGGGAGATTTTTGAGGTCTGTCAGTCCAATCCATATGTAAACTTTGATTGTTTCTGACTAGTGGTCATATAGCTACCATTTAAATTTACTTCCTCATGATGTAGTTTCTTACCTATAATAAACTATACTCCAGATACAAACTAATAAAAGAAAATGAGGTATCTCTGTAAGTCAATAATACTTTTAATAAAGAGTTCATAGCCCCCTCTAATGAAATGAACCTGAGATTTTCTTCCCTGTCTGAGATGCCTCTTATCCCAAGGACTTTACTAGTGCTTACTATCTAGATAGACAAGAAGCAAAGTAAAACCAAGAGGCTCCTTGGTTGATAGATCTTGGTTTGTCTATCTAGAAGGGTTAGAAATGATAAATAAGCGTGGAGGGTTACACGATGGGCAAGGCAAAGATCATCTCTGCCGACACTGTGCTCATAAGATGGTCCCCTCCCCATATTGGACAAGAGAGAGTATTCCAAATTAGGGGACTTTTTATATCCCACCCACAATGGGTTTGGTCATGGTAATTAAGCAAAAGAGGGCACAGGGCCTCTCACCCATGTTGGCTTTAGTCATGTATTTATCAGGCCCAAAGACGGGATGACCTTAAGTCAGCATTTTGGGCTTCGGCAAATTTACTTATTTAAGGAGTGAATTTATAGTTTATAGTTAAGATTTGGAGCTTATTGTAAAAAAATCTTTCTCATCTAATTATCCCCCCCAAAAGGTAAAATATGTATTAATATATATATAATTCTTATGCTAATACTAGTTGACTAGATTTACTAAATACATGTTACTAGATAAGCTTATCATCATAATCATTGGCCCCATGGAATCATACTAAACTGAATAATACTGATTGGAGTAAAACAGGGTTCTAATTAAAATCATCTATCTCAACAGTATAGTAGAATTTTTTTCTTTCCATCAATTCAAAATCTGCCTTTATACCATTTCCACCCATCACTCCTTGCTCTGCCTTCTGGGGCTGTAGAAAATAAGTCTAATTCGTCTTCTTTCTGACAGCACTTCAGAGACTTGAAAGTAGTTACCATGTCCCTTAAGTCTTTTCTCATACAGCCCATATCTCCTCAGGTGCTTCAAGCTATTGTTTTCAGTCCCCTCACCATCTGAATCACTTCTCTAGGTGCTCCCTTGCTTGTCAATGTTTGTCCTTAAATGTGCTACCTGAGACTGGCAACAAAACTACAGATGGGCACTGAAGATGTTTGTGTATGACTGGCTTGTTTGAAATTGCAATAGCATCTATACTCTGGCCTACCCAAGTTAGTACTTAAAATGTCCCTCATGACACCAGCACAGAATACATCAAACATTTGATTGATTGAGTGATAATGTTAGCCTGGGAAGCAATGCATTTGAAACTATCAAAAACATATTTTTTTTGTCGGAGAATAATTTTGCTTTTTAAAAAAAGTATTGTTTATTATAAGTTCCTGAGGGGATTTTTGGCCCAATTTCTTTAAAGCTTCCCAATCTGTGTGGTTATTGTGTGTGTGTGTGTGTGTGTGTGTGTGTGTATACGTGAGTTCTTTAGAGATATTATTCTTCACTTCACCAAAATAAAAATACCAGTCTACATAATGTGAAATATTATGAAAAATACCTCAACATATTCAGTTTAAGAAATTTCCATGGGGATCCCTTTAAACATGTACTTAACTAAATTCTGATTTTGTTAATTATTTGAATTTCACAAAATAATTTGCTGGAGGTCTTGTGAATATGTTGCTTTTCAAATTATGATTTAGTTCCATGCAAATGAGAAATCCTCAGAGAAATGAGAAAAATAAAACAACACCCAATTAAATTGGTAGTCAGGAGAGATGAACTCTAGTGTCGGTTGGCCTTGTCAATTGACTGGCCATGTGATCTTAGGTTACCCTTTAAGAGGGCAGAAAAGTTGGTATTATAACATGGATTGATTGATACCTCCTTCAAATCTAAACACTATTCTACCTTAGATGATTTATTACATTAGAATGCAAACTCTGAGAAGGGATCGCTTCATTCTTTGTACACATACTAGCTCTAGGACTGGGAGACTCATTTAACCTCTTTCAGCCATTTCCTCATGTGTACATCAGGAGTAACATCATACCCTTCCTCACAAAGTTGTTGTGAGGACCAAGAGAGAAGAGAAATGCTTTTCAAACTTTCAAGTGCTATCTAAATGCCTACTAATTTTTATGGATTTTTGTTGTTGTTGGAGAACTAATACTTAGCACAGTGTCCAGCATTTAATAGGTGCTTAAAAAGTGCTTTTTGATTGAGTGAATCATAAAATTTTGTTCAATAAATTGATTAACCAATGCAAAAAATCAAAAGAAGAATGGTACAGAAGTTCATCTAATTTCTTCCTAAAGTTTGAAGTATATTCATTCAACTACCCTGATAAAAAGTGAAATTTGGATGAAAGTGGGAGTATACCTAACTGTGTTTTAATGGACATTAAGGGAGTCACTAAACTATCTCTCTCCCTTCCCCCTGTCTCTGTCTCTCTCCCCCCTTTCTTTTTTCTTCTTCCTGGACTACCTCTGGCTTGCTCTCCTCCTTTTTTTCTCCCTCCCTCCCTCTCCCTTCATCTCTCTCCATCTCCCTCTCCCTTCCTCTCTCTCTCCCTTCCTCTCTCTCTCTCTCTCTCTGTCTGCCTCTGTCTGTCTTTCTCTGTTTCTCTGTCTCTCTGTGTCTCTGCCTCTCTCTCTCCCTTCCCCTCTCTCGCTTTCTCTCTCCCTTCCTCTCTCTCCTCTCTTTCCTTGCCTCTCCCTCACCCCTTCTCTCTCCCTCCCCCTTCTCTGTGTCTCTGTCTTTGTGTCTGTCCCTCTCTCTCTCTTCATTGAGACTTCATTGCCACGAGCTGCATACAAATATGGCAACTATTCCCCCTGATTGGCGGCTCATCTCTAATTTATGGGCTCGGCCAATCCTCTCCGGTGCCGTTTGCCTAAGTTACTTGCCTATGATCACACAGCTAGTTTGTGCCAGAGGAAGAATTGGAGCCTTAGTATCCTGGCTTCCCATCACACTACCTAATGATTGCCTTCTTCAAGAAATTCGCTATTTCCTTAGAGCACTGACCTATTTTATTGGCCTGAAAGAATTAAGATGTTTCTTTGATGGCCTCATTGAATGTGGGTCCTTCTCCCTTAATGGCCACCTCACAATGTCACCAGCTTCTTTTCCCCACGGACTTCACAGCCCGTATATTATGATCCTTGCTGTTGTTGTGCTTACATTCGATAGTCTGCTTCTATAGCCAATTCATTATTACAAATGACTCCCTTCCTCAAAAGACTGAATTTTCTTAAGAGAACCCCTTCCCAAGCCACTTTTTCCAGAGAATAAGAATAACATATTTACATGGGGACACACGGTAAAAATGACTCAGTGCTAGGACTTGAATTTCAAATGAACAATAGTGAACAGCAGGAAAGAAATTGTGAAGATACCCCAGACATACAATGATGCTGAAGAAAGAATCCCAATAAAGAGCTGCCAATAAGATGGCAGTGAAGCCATTTTCATCACTGCACTGTTCCCCCTTAGCCAACTATGCTAATATTTTTCTGGACACATCAGGATATCAAAGCATCAGAAATCTAGAGCTGGAAGGGATGTCTGTCTAGTTGAGAAAACTGGTCAAGGGCCATTAACTGCCTTCTACAGAGTTGCAAGAATAGTTAATTTTAAAGTCATTATTCAAACTCAGATCACGTGACTTCAAATTCATTGCTCCTTCCACTGGACCATACACTCTCCTGTTGATGAAACTCAGTGGGTTGTGAGAGACAGACAAGTAGCTTAAGTTTTGTTTTTTTTTCACTAAAGGAGAATCTTTATTTTCTTTATTTACATGTTAAAATATGTTAAAATCAACATGTGTAGACACATTTATACAATTCTCTTGCTGCACAAGAACAAAAAAAGTAAATGAGTAAGAAAACAAAATGCAAGTGAACAGAAAGAGTAAGAATATTATGTGGTGATCCACAAGAATCTATTTTCTTTAGATTTTTCCTCCTTTGCAGGTTGCTTGAATATAAATACAAATTTTAGAATCATAGATCTGAAAGGAATCTACTGAGATTATATGCTTATTCTTCTTGCTTTGTAGGCAGGGAATTGTTTAAATCATAAACGGTAATTGATCGTCTATGATACTTGACAGCATCTCCAGACCAAGTACTTTCAGTTTCTTGTGACAACTTATTTCACTAATTAGATTTCAGATCTTTTTTCAGGTCTCTACCTAAATTTGGTTTTGCTGGAATAGAAACTTTTGTTTTTATTAATCTGAAGTCTGCTGAGATAAATAACAATCGATCAGCCTCATTCACAGTAAGATGCTGGAAATTTCAAGACAGTTACATCAAATGAGGCTATTATGAAACAGTGGATAAAGAACTAGCCTTGAATCCGGGAAGACCTGAATTGAAGTCCTCTCTTTATAAACTGTGTGACTTTAAACAAACCTTAGATATACAGAGGCACCTGCTAATAATGTGCAATGAATGTTGGACCTGGAGTAAAGATGGCTTGAGTTTGAATGTAGCCTCAGATTAGACCATCTGTTTGACTCTAGACAAGTCATTTCACCTCTGACTCGATTTCCTTACCCACAAAATCAAAGATCATAACCACTTTCCCACAGGATTGTAAACCTCAAATGAGATATTTGCAAAAAAAAAAAATCCTTAGCACAGTACCTGGCATATAGTAGGAACTACATAAATATGTATTTTCCTTTCTTCCCCCCTTGACACTTCTCAATGCTGTAAAGCAGCTCTCAAAACTTTAAATTGCAAAGAAGGTAATGATCAGCGATAGCTAGAGTTTCCTCACCTGGAATTTCCTTATGACAATGAAATTATGGGATTAGTCCCCATCATTATGATATCACATTTTACTATTATGCTCTTCATGTCTTTGACCTATGCTTTTTGCACTTATTTTATATAAATCAATTAAAATCTCAGTGCTCCTCTCTTCTGTATCTCCCCTTAAATCACCAAATTTTTAGTAAAAGTAAGTTTCCAAGCTGGATATAATTCTTTACAGATTTGCAGAATCTCCAAGTTGGGATCCTAGACACCATGTAGTCCACTTTCATTCTGAACAATCATTCCACGATACACCTGACCAATAGTCATACCTTGAATCCCTCCACTGTGATGGAAAACTCACTACCTTTTGAGGCAAGCTGTTCCACCTTTGAATGTTTCTAATTGTTAGAATTAATTTCTAATTGTTATTCTCATATTATATTTAAATTTACTCCATTAAAAACTTCCACTATTTCTCTCAGTTTATCCTCTGAGACCAAACAGATCAAGTCTGATTCCTTCATTATGTGATAGCCTTTGAAATATTTGAAGAATACTCTCCTTTAGAACTTAAACATTTCTACAAGAGGGATTGTTTTGGTTCTGGCTTTATGTTGCCAGAACTTTAATTATATGGTACTCACTATATATTTATTCACCACTAATTGATTTATTGATTGATCACATGCCTTACTGAGTCTTTTCTTCTCCAGGCTAAATATGTCTTGTTCCCTCAAGTAATAGTGTTTGCCATTATCTCATAGCCCTTCACAATCCTAGAATCTTCTCTGGACACAATCTGATTTATCAATAGTTTTCATTAAATATTGATTGCAGAACTAAATATATCTGATTCCCTCAAATGATAATATTGTCATTATCTCATAGCCCTTCACAATCATGAGCCTTCTCTGGGCACAATCTGATTTATCAATAATTTTCTTTAAATATCGATTGCAAAAGTAAATACAATGCTCTAGATGTGTTCTGCTCAAAGCCAAGGAAGCAAGCTATCACTTTCCTGGTCCTGCAACAGGGGACTCTTTTAAGATGATCTACAGTTTTCCAGTAGCTTTTGTTATTTAACTGCTGACAGTGACATTGACATATTGATCTTGAACTCCATGACAATTTCCTCCATATTTTTTCAATGAACTGTTATCCAACCATTTTTTCTCTTTAATTGTGAAAATGATGTATTTTGCATTTTATAATGCTCTCTATCTCAGACTCCTCATAGATCTGATAGGTAGAGTATCCCTTGTTTTTCTACTTTATATCACCTTTTACATCTAAATCACGTACACATTTTGACCTCATCTTGGTACACAGAGTGAGATGTTGGCCTCTAGTTTGTTTCCTATTATTTTCCAATTTCCCAGCAATTTTTTTTGTCAAATAGTGAATTTTTATCCCCCAAACTGGGGTCTTTTTGTTTATCAAACACTAGTCAATTATCAAATATAATTGACTATTGCACTTTGTAATTCCACTTGATTTCTTAGCCAGTACTGATAGTTTTGATGATTATTGCTTTATAATATTGTCTGAGAACTGCTATTGCCAGGCTACCTTCCTATGTATTTTCCCCCATTCTTTCTCTTGATTTTCTTGACCTGTTCTACCTGAGACAGCTCTTAAAGTAGAAATTCCCTTATTGTCTAAAAAATTCTTCTCTCTCCACAAACAGTTCTTATGGTCCCAGAAGGAAGCCAGAGGGCATTGAATTTGATCCATCCCTTGAGGGATTTACAGTAGGAGAAAGGCTTCAAAAGTATCCTGCTCTTTGAGAGGTCTCTAAAAACCTCACTATCAGGAACTGCCTCACATCAGGCCTAAGTCTCCAGGAGTAGGTACAATCAGTCATACTGGGGCTAATCCCTTCTCAATCCAAACACCAAAGTTGGCCCAAGCAGCCCTAAAATATTCATCTTCTATTTAATTCCATCTCGAGTTATAAAAATTAGAGGAGAATGGGGAAGTCTCCTGCTATGTGTAACAGTCTGTGCCATGGAAAAGTTTACCAGCAGAATTAATGTTAGCTTTGGGGAAGACACGATGAGATTGCTGTTCCTAAGTGTTTCATATGGGAAAAGTGCAGTAATCACGTTTGAATTTCTATGGAGTGAAATGTTATCTTGAACAATAATTTCATCATTACTCAGGGAAAGTGAAACTCTTCGGGATATCAATATTTTCTTAAATCACAAATGTCTTTTCAGATAAGATACTGACTGAAAACAGGAGGCCTGGATCCTCTCAGACCTACTAAAAGGAGGAGGATTTTCCCAGTCACTGAGAGCAACAGCAGCATCTTCATTAATATAGATGCATCTCTATTTCTATTTCAGCCTCTGCATTAATATCTATATCTCTGCCAAAAGCTATGTATCCATTTTTCTTCTTCTATCTATAAAATCACAGAATCTTCATGTTGGAGGAGACCTTTTAAGTTCTCTAGTCCCCTTACACCAAGAATCCCTTCTGCAATCTCCTGAGACTTGCCAGTGAGACACAAAAAGATTTCCCTTCTGTAGGAGACAATAAAAGTTTTAAAAAGCGGGTAAGAATATGTCTTTAAGGTACAACTATGCTAAGTGACTTACTGATTTTTTTCTTTATTCCGGGTCAAATTTTAAGGATGCTGCAGGTGTTTCTATCCTGGGAGGGCTTTTTGAAGAATATCCCTAAGGACAACTAAATATCATTCTGTGACTCTACAGCAAAACTTGTAGCTGTTTCACTAAAAGATACTAACTCCTCCAACAGAAAGCTTTTCATTTTATAAAGCTCTTCATTGAATGTCTCATGAGACAGACCATTTTAAGGAGAAGTTTTGTTTTGAGTTCTTGAATATATGTATATAATTCATGTGAAATATTACTTTCTAGGTATTAGCTAATTTATTGCTACTGGTTTACCATAAAATAATATTTTTCTCCTCATTATTAACCTCAACACATTGTTGACTTACATTAAACTTGAGGTCTAAAATTTTCAGCTTTTTTTACATGTGAAATACTGATAATATTGTTCTTCTAGAAATTGGACTTTTACAACAGATTTTCACACCATTCTTTATATTATTCATTTTGTCTTGTTGATTTCAGATCCTGCATCTCAGCATTTCAAGATCATTTTGAATTATGGTAATCATTATTAGCATCATTAATAAGAACTCACATTTCCTTGGTAATCTGAAGTTCATAAAACACTTTTCCCCCAAAAAACATTAAAGGGAAATAATTTACAATTTATTTTTCACTTTTTTTTTTAACGAATGAGGAACCAGTGCCCAGAGACATTAGTAACTAGCCTGCACATGTTCACTTAGCTAATAAGCATTAGAGCCAATCATGAACCTATGGTTCCTAAACTCAAGTAGAATTTTTTTCCACTTGATCACAATAAATCTGGTATATTCCATATTTGCCATCCTTCTCAATTCGATGCCATATTTTAATTTAACATTTAATATGTTACTGATAAAAATAATGAAAAAGACATGGTCAGCAGGAGAGCTATGCCATTTCTCTTAACACTGTCTGCTGTGTTTCTAGGAATTACTCAAGAAGTATTTATTAATTTCCAGGTACTGTACTAGATGATGAAAATACAAGTACAAACAATGAAACAACCTTGTTCAAAAGAACTTATGTGCTAATTTGGGAAATAAGTCAATATATTTTTTTAAAAAAAATCTTTAAAGTTAATAAAAGTAAACATGTTCAAAATAAATAAATTCAAGGTGGTTCGGGAGGGAGGACATAAACAATTAATAGATTAGAAAAGCCTTCTTGCAGAAGATAATAGTTGGGTTGTATCTTAAAGAAAAGGAAGTACTCCAGAAGATAAAGAACCACATTCCAGGCATGTGGGACAACCAGTATAAAGGCTTAGAGAAAGGAGATGAGATGTGTGTCACATGTGAAGAACAGAGAAAAAATCACTTTGGCTAGAACAGATTGTGAGAAGAAAAGTCATCTCCAAACAAATGGAAAGATGAAACTGGGATCTGCTTGGATAGAGCTTTATAAACTAAACAGAGACATTTAAATTTCATGCTCAAGGAAATAGGAAGTCATTGGAATTAAGGGAATCATATGATTACACATGCATATAAGTTATGAATATAACATTTTGTTACATGTAATATATATTTTCAAATCTCTAATCAATAATCTTCAGATGTAATGTTTCAATCCGCTGTTAATTCATTTAATGTGATTATTCAACTAATATTTTGTGATCTTTCCCAAAATTATTTCATGTAAAACTTTCATCAAATATTTTTTCAAAATTCAGAATCATTAACTCCATGAAAATTCTTATCAAACAACTTAATAAACCTACTGAAAAAAGAAAACTATCTTAGCTTAACATATTCACAGTGCACCTGTTTTAGCTCCCAGTAATACCCATTTCCTTATCCAGTGTTTAATAAGGTCTTCTCAAATTTTGCTAAGGATTTTTATGATAAGTTCACCTAGTTTGTAGTTTGCAAATTTTTTAAAGGAAACTCAGGGTTTTACAGAGGGCTGAATTTTCTTAAAGTAATGACCAATATATGGTAAGAAGAGCTAAGATGGCAGAGTAAAGGTAGTAACCCAGCTGAACTCTACCAACATTTTGCACTAAATAAATTTACAATAATGCCTCAAATCAATTTTTGGAGTTGCAGAGCCAACAAAATATAGGGGAAAGACTTTTTTTTTTCAAATCTAAGATAACCGAAAAGGTTGGCAGGAAAAGTATATGGCACCTGAGTGGAGGCAGGCCATGAGCACGTGAAGCATCCAAATCAGTGGTGAGCCTTAGAGAGAGTTGTGACAGCTTCTAAAACATTCAGCCCAAAGATGAGAAAGGAAGTGAACAACAGGTTTGAAAAAGATTACAGGGGACTGTTTCCTGGCAGTGGGTGCAAGACTTTATTTCTCTAGAGGCAGTTCTGCATCTCAGTTCCAGGGTGAAGAGGAAAGCTTGTGGTTAGTCACAAAGGAGTGTAGGCCCTGGTCAGTTCTAAGACAGAAAATAATATTTGGGCATGTGACTGCAGTTAAGTCCTTGTTATTGTTCCATGTATAACACTTGTCACCTCAGGGATCAGAGGCCCTTCTTCGGTGAAAACCAGAGTGCAGAGCACGAAGGCAGTTGTTCTATCTCTCTCTGGATCTTACTATGCTGGAAGTACAAAAAACCTCCCAGCCTGAAAATATGTAACTCTTAAGAACTTGATCATTATTAGGACAGTTAGGAAGAACGTAAATAGAAAGGGAACATGAATCCGAGTTGTGATGATCATGAAGAAATGACAAAAAAAAAAGATTGACTTGAAGAGAGGAAAATGGAGAGGAAAAATGGGAGAAATGACCTCACATAAGAGGGCTATAAAAAAAAAAAAACATTTACACTGGAGGAGAAAAAGGAAGTTGAGTAGATAACATTTGAAGCTTATTTTCATTGGAATTTATACAAAGAAGGAAGAATACATACACATACAATATTAGTTGAGTATGGAAATTTATCTTTTCCAACAAGTCAGTAGGAAGTGGATAAGAGAAAGGTATGTATGGGAGAATGACAAAAGTGAGAGAAGATTAAATGAAGTAGTGGTCAGAAGCAAAATAGACTTTTGAGGAAGGACAGGGTAAAAAGAGAGAATAAGGATAAATAGAAGAAAATAGGAAGGAGAAAAATATGCAATAATAACAACTGTGAATGGGAATGGAAATAACTCACCCATAAAATAGAAGCAGATATCAGAATGAATTAGGAATCAGGATCCAACATATTGTTTAAAAGAGATATACTTGAAACAGAGATACATACAGAGTCAAAATGAGGGATTAGAGCAGAATGTATTATGCTTCAACTGAAGTAAAAATGCAGGGATAACAATCATTATTTCAGACAAACAAAAAGCAAAAATAGACCTAATTATAAGGGATAATAAGGGAAACAAGGTGCCATAGACAATAAAGTAATATCAAAACATTTTACACCGTTTGTCTAATAAAGGAGGCTCATTTATCAAATAGCTGAATAAAAATTTTAAAACAAACACACCAACAAGAAGAACCATTCCCCAAATGACAAATGGCTAAAGGATATAAACAGGCAGTTTTTAGAAGAAGAAATTACAGTTAATTATAGTCAAATGAAATAATTCTCTAAATCACTATTGATTAGAGAAATGAAATTTAAAAATTCTGAGTTACTATTTCACAGCTATCAGAAATAATAAATGCTGGAAAAGATGGGGAAAAACAGATACACTGATAATCTCTTAGTGGAGTTGTGAAGTGGTCCAAGAATTCCAGAGAGCAATTTGGAACTATGCCCAAAGAGCTATAAAATGGCATATGCTTTGACTCAGCAATACTGCTCCTGGATCTGTAACCCAAAGAGATCAAAGCAAAAAGGACCTATTTGTACAAAAAATCTTTATAGTGGCTCTTTATGTGGTGTCAAAGAATTGGAAATTGAGGTTGCTTATCAATCTGGAAACGTATGGTATAAAATTGGGATGAAATACTATTGCAGTATAAGAGATAATGAAGGGATGATTTTAGAAAAATCAAGGAAGATATATGGATTGACACAAAGTGAAATAAACAGAACCAGGAGACTTTTATACACAATAATCACAATATTGTAACAATGATCAACTATGAAATACTTAGTTTACTCTGATCAATAGTATGATCCTAGACAATTCTAATGGAATCATAATGCAAAATCTGTCTGCCTCCAGAGAGAGAACTGATTGAGTACAAATTCAAGTATAATTTTCTCACTTTATTTTATTGTCCTGTTCTGTTACTGGGAACACAAAGGTTTTTTTTTTTTTTTTTTTTTATCCAGAGATAGCATTTCTCTAGGGTTTAGAGACAGGAAATTTAAAGAGGATATGTACTTTACTGTCCACCATCTTACCCTTTGTAAGCTATAGTATTTAATCTAAATATTTTTCTAGATTTTTCCAGTTTTTATAGATTCTGTTTATCAGAAAAGACCCAAAGAGGGAAAACAAACAAAAACTAAGAGCTAAGCGATTCTGCCTTGCCTATTATGTGCCAAACATTCTACTACATACCGTAAAATACAAACCCCCAAAATAGTGTTTGCTTTCAAGGAGTTCAGTCTGAATAAAAGTCTTTTTCCTTTTCCTTTCTGCTTTTTTGGTGGGTAAGGATGTTGAAGGAGGTCCAACTGGTTGTCATTTTTTATGAATATAATCTCCTTTTAGCATTTAGCCCTCTGAACAATATTCTAGTCTGTTTATAGCTCTATGACACATCTATATTTTAAATGTATTAATACATTTTACATACTAACACTACATGATACGATACTTATATGTTAATATTTATATAACAAATATATTTAAATATATTTTATATTTATGTTGTTATATACTTTTTTAAAATTTGAGATGGTAACTGCTGGGGCACACAGCTTCCCTGGATTTGCATGGTTATCCATGAATGAGCCATCACGTAGAACTAATTTTGGAAACAAAATCTACCTATATTAATTGTCATTCTAAAATATATTTCAATCCGTTACATGCTTGAATTACCATAGTCATATCCTAAATTAGTCTCCAGCTTCTCAGACTCCAAACAATCAATTATATATATTACTATTACTACTATTATTAATAGCACCACCGTCACTATTATAGTACCTTCAATCTCTAGTTTAAGAGTCAATAATTATTCCCTAATTATTGTCCACAGTTATATTTCCTCTCCTTTGTATTCCCTAAATCATTATTACTTTGGGGAAACTTTTAGGGAAGCTATAGTGCTGTGGAAAGAGCAGCCATCTCAGGTTCAGCATACATAGATTCAAATGCCTTACTTGGATTGTAACTAACCAATAACTGAACTTTGAGAAAGACACCTAGTCTCTCTGAAACTCATTTATCTCCCCTGAAAAGTGAGTATATAACTAGAGAAATTACTATAATGAGTCACAGTGGAAAGAACACTGGGCCCAGAGTCAAGAAGACTGATCTTTCTCAATTTTAATATGGTCTTAGATACTATCTGTGTGACCTTGGGCAAGTCACTTCACTCTGTCCCAGTTTCCTCATTCGTAAAATGAGTTGGAGAAGGAAATGGCCAAAACTTCAGTATCTTTGTCAACACCTCCCACCCCCAACAACTCCCACATATTATCATAAAAAGTCAGAAATGACTGAGCAAAAATGACTCTAATAACATCCACTGAAATAGTAATAAAAGGCTGCCTTTACCTATTACCCAAGAATTCCATATTTGGGGGTTTTATTTATTTTTAAAGTTATACTTGATTTGAATAGCTTATAATGCTAATCTAAATATGTATTTGAATTATTATATTTGTCTGATTAACTCTTCCTCCTAAGACTTCATTACTCACGGCTTTCTACATCTCTTTGGAAACGGGGTACAGTAGTACGCTCTTAGCACAATTTCTATATAACTTTGGACTCGCCAAGTTCATCATCAGATGTGACCTGAGTGCTAAATTCTTTTAGCTTCCACTGACTTTGGTCCAAAAGAGGATTTCCCAAGGAGGTTTCTTATATCTCCAGGCAGGAGTTCTGAGCTGGCTCTCCAACTAAGCTCATCTGTACCTTCCGACTTCTTGTGGCTCTCTCTCTTGATTTCTGGATTGATTTCCTTCATCCAAAATGAAGAAAAAAATCCCACACAGTCTAAGGATGAAGGCCCTTTTACAGGGCCAGTAGGGTGACACCATAACACCTCTGGGGGAGAGGGACCAAGGGAATAGAGGAGGAGAGAGGGGAGGATGAGGAAGGGAGAGAATTAGAGGGGACAGAGAGAGACAGAGATGGAGAGGGAGAGAGAGAGACAGAGAGAGAGAGACAGAGAGAGAGAGACAGAGAGAGAGAGGGAGGGAGGGAGGGAAAAGAAGAAGGGGAGGGAGAGAAATAAGGAGGGAGGGACAGAAAAACAAAAACCAAAAAAAAACAGAGAGACAGAGAAAACAGAGAAAGGGAGACAGACAGGAGGGAGACATAGATACCAGGATAGAAAAAAGAGAGAGAGCATGAGAAAAGGTTCTGGATGAATTGACATGCCTTTTCTGAGGCAAAGAGCCTCCTCTTCCCAATATAATTAACTAGCTAGAACCAGTTACAGAATACCTGTTCCCCTCTTTCCATGGTAATTCTAGACCATATCATCCTAACTCTCCAAGAAGCAAGTTTTCTACCTTCTCCATGAGTGGGGAGCCCATCCTAAGTGCTCTACACAGGTAGCAGAAGCTAGTTAAACAGAAGAAGTTCTGAGGTTCTTAACCACTGTTTGGGAGCTGATTAAAGTCACAGTAGGTAGCAGAGCTGAGCTGTGAAAGCGGGGTCTTCTCATTCAATATCTGATACCCTTTTCACAACACCCTGGTGTTTATGTTCTGTATCTATTTCATACATCCATATGTGATAGCATGGAGCAATATTTAGAGAGTTAACTTCAGGGGTCAGTAAGACCTGATTTCAAGATCCACTTCTGACATTTAATGAATTATGGTAATGTTGCCAGTTATATATCTCTAGCTCCCCGGCTTCTCTCTAGCACTCTTATAATATAGTTTATTCTACCAATACTAGTTTTCCCTATCTCCCATCTCTAATTTGTATAGTCACATGTCTAAGACAGATCTAAAAATTGAATTTTAAAAGTCGAAAGGAAACTCATAAATTAGTCCAATTTCTTCTTTCTCCAAATGAGGCCACTGAGGTCCAGAAATGGTAGTTGACTTATAGAGTGTCCCATAATTAGTAAATGCCAGAGTCACAATGTAAAGTCAGTGCCCCTGACTCCCAGGCCAGAATGCCGAATTTGAAATCAAGACATACTGGCTGTTTCCTCCTAAGTGATCTTGGACAAATAATTGTGCCTCTTCTCAGCTTCACCTCCTTGCCCCATTTCAATTGTGAAATGGGGGAAGGAGAAGTGGATCAAATTACCCTTAAGGTTTCTTCTAGTTCTATGGGGTCCTATGGTCTTATTCTTCTTCTCCATCCATGTCCTAAAATTTTAGACATTCATTCAAATTTTAGGACCAAGACTTCTAATTTTGCATTATGTAAACTTCCTTTTTTCCCCTTAGCTGAATCTTCAGGTTTCTAGATCAGCCTGATCTTTAGGATGTTGGGTTGGTTTTTTTTTAAAGAGGTCTTATTATGTATGTAGAAGACAATTCCCTAAAAACTGGTATTTCCAATTTGTGTCTCTCTCTCCAGTGTATGGGACAGTAGAGGTGCTTCCTCAAGTCTTGCTGAAATAGAACTGAACAGAAATTAACTCCAAAGAAGTTTTGTAAATATGACTTATCTTTATAGAAATATTTTTGTTTGCCTAGAAATAGACAAGAGCAGATCCATGGTAGCGTTTTATGTATTTTATCACTTAGTATTTGCATGAAGTCTCTGAAATTCTGCCTTTATTAGTGCCTATCTAATGAAAATTGAAGCCTAAGAAGTGTATAAATAAGCCTTAAGAATTTTTAAGAGAAATATAACCATATTTTTATTACATGATGATGTGTCTGGTGATTACTAATCATTTTGAATTTACATTTAAAAGTTACCTCAAAGACGATTTTTTTCTTCTTCAGAGAATAAATTTAATCTTCTCTGTCAAGTTATGTAATCCTATGTTTATTTGCTGCTCAGTAAAACCCATTCATAAATAAGTAATAAATCAGAGATTTTCTGTGTTGGATCAAGGTTTTGAAAACCTCTCATTTAAACTGCAAGATGCTTTTAGTTTATATATAACAACTATCCTGAATCCCACAAGGCCAAATCCTTCCTACTCCATTCCTACTTTTCATCTCCCTTTTATATATTCTCTCTGAGGACACTTTCTTTTAGCTTCTAATTGTACTCCAGCTATCAGAACAGTGCCTAGCTTAATCAATGCTTGCTGCCTTGCCTTTCTCTTTCCCATCAATTTCTATACAAGTTCAACTTCTCTTTTCAGACAAGTAAAAAAAAATCTCTTATTTGCATTTTTGTAACCCAATTGTTTCAAAATTGTATTATAATAAAAAATATGAGAAATGATAGCAAAAAACCACTAGATATGCTAGACCAAAGAATATGCAAAACATTAAGAGATACATTTTTAACACATGAAAATGCTTTTTGTTTTAGGGATAATAAAATAGCTTTTGTTTCAAGATCTTTCTTAAAAAAGAATATCAGTAAAAATCCATTGTTTAAAGCTTCTGCAAATTTCCTAGAATTCTCTACCTCTCCACTCCTGGACCTGTGATTTCATTGATTACATGGGATAGAAACTTGGGATGCTCTTGGGATAGAAACTCCCTCTAGCCATACAAATTAGCAACTGGTCTGAAATTTAGTGTGTTAAAAAGTTTTGGGGGGACACTGATTCAGTGAGTTTATGCTTGCTCATGAAGCTAGTATGTATTAGGGAGAAAACCTGTACCTGTTATTTCCTGACTCCACTACTGTCAGATCTCTCCTGCTCAGTATGTTCTAAATAGCATATAAACATATTCCTGATTACTGGGAAGTTAAATGCCTTTGCTGATAGAGGACAAGCTGAAGCTGTGACACCGTGTAATATATTCAGTCACCTTCAAAATATCCTGGATCCAAGTCTTGATTGAATCAAGCTGGAGCATCAAGTTTGCTGCCTGAAATATTCACCTTACTCAGAAAATTTGTCAGTGGAGTATAATTTTACTAAAATTCACTTTAAGAACTAATATCACCAATGGAAGAAGTGGGGAGGGGAGAAACTACGTTCACCTTGAAAAAGCAGCAGATGGCCATACTTTGTAGGTGGCTTGCAACGGGGTAGAATAAGCTCCTTTAGGATATCCTTGAAGTGCTTTTTTTTCCCAATCTGAAACATGAATGCAGTGCTCCAAATAAATGGATTCCCATCTTTGTTATATTGGATAGTTCATAACTTCTCTTTATTGTCTCTGTGACATACTCAGATGTGGTCTCCTATACTTGAACTTCAGACACTGATTTAGAGGAGGAGAGCTTGGCAACTATTAAAACATTTCCAAGAAACAATGCTAGAAGTTCTGTATATAATGCAGAAAGGAAAATTGACGACTTTTGATATAAGAGGATGAAAACCTTTAAAACAGTAAATGACATTTCCCTAAGAATAGTAACCGACATTTATAATCAAGCCATCATACGTGATTGTGCTTGCACCCTACAATGCAGGCTTTTACCCCAATTTTATAGACAAGGAATTGTAAGAGGAAGGGTAAGTGATTTGTCATACAGACACTACCATCTAGAACTCTGAACCTAAGTTGCCTGGAGTCCACCTCTAGAATTTTCTCATCTGTAAGCCGTACTGCTTCTGTCACCCACTATCAATATCTCAAGTGAGAATATTTTTTAAAACTATATTTTATAAAAAATAACTTTTACTTGAATTTTTAATAAAGATCCATTTTAATTGTCATTCCTTTTCCAGAAGTTCCAAAATTAAGTGATAAATGTATGCTTCTTGAAGGCAGGGATGGTCTCACTTGTCTGTATAATCAATGTGTAGCACAATCCTAGCATAAATTGTTTTATAGTTAAGTTAAACCAAGTAAAAAAGTGCATTTATTAAATCCCTACTATTTCTCAAGCACTCTGTTAATTGTTGGGGATACAAAGAAAATTTAAAAAAAAGTCTGTCCTTATAAACTACATAATGGGGTCAATGATTTACAAATAAAAATGGACAAACATTCTACACTACAGAATATATTAGACAATCAGAGTTGGAATGCTTTGACTGTAAAAAATAATGGAGAAGGGCCTCTTGCAGACAGTAGGGTTTTTGCTAAGAAGTAAAGAAGTTTAAGAAACCAGGAGATAGAACTGAGGAGGAAGAAAATTCCCAATAAACCAAGAGCAAGTGAAAATGCATTAATTCAGTAGTGCTTATTAAAATTTATTATTATTATTATTTTTGAAGAGGCAATTGGTGTTAGGTGACTTGCCAGGGTCACACAGCTAGGAAGTGTTAAGTATCTGAGACCAGATTTGAACTCAGGTCTTCCTGGAACTCTATCCACTGTGCTGCCCCAATAGTGTCTTTTGAGAGAAACATTATTGATTCTAGAGTGAAGTAAGGTCTAAGAAGATGTCATATTATTTATTTGTTAATAAAGGTTAAGAGCTTTTATGATTAACTTATAAATGAACTGATGCAAAGTGAAGTAAACAGAACCAGGGGAACTTATGCTTTTAGGATCAATGTTGGAAAAATTAACCATTGTCAAAGACTTTAATTCTAAAGTCTTTGTATCAGTGTAATAATTAATCATGATTCTAGAAAAATGACGTGGAAGGATGCGGTCTATACCTCATGTCAAAGAAGTAATAGATTAATATGAAGAACTAGAAGCATATTTTTGAATGTAGCAAATGTGGAAATTTATTTGGTTTGAGGATGCTTATGCTATTTGTTAAAAGTTTTATATTTTTTAAATTATTTCTAATGAGTGGCAGGAGGTAGGAGACAAAGATAAATACACTACACACATACATGTGTGTATGTCTTCTCACAATGAGAGGAATTGAAATAGCACAAATGAGAGCTGAGTCCTCAGCCTAACTTGTATTATAAAAATCTCCATATGCAAGAAATGGACCAATGGAGGTATTAGAATGAAACAGGAATACTTCCTAAAAATGATATTATAGAGTAAAATTACAACTAAACAACTATGCAATGAACCAAAAAATGCATCAAAACTAAGTTTCTTCTTCATTTGCTTCTCAGGCAAAAATTAATTAACAGGAAAAAGTCACCTTAAAAATTGTCCTACATACAGTAAGATGTCTGCACAAATTTTTGTTGTAATATCAACACACATTCATTACTAATGGTGACTAGTCATGCCATATTCCACAAGAAATTCAATATAATACAAAACCTTAATATCAATATTAAAAAGGCCATGGAAAAATGAGAAAAGCAGATTATACACCTTTTACAAATATGGGTAGGAGATTTATTTTTAACCAAACAAGGGATAAAGGCAAATGCAAAAGACAAAATGATAATTTTGATCACATGGACTTGAAAAGCTTTTGCACACACACAATTATACATCTGACGTAAGAATAGAGATGGTAAAATAGAAGTGACCTATAGTTCTGTCACTTAGAACCTGCAGAGCTTTCTAGATAATTAACCTACCCACTAACAATCTACTATAGCTTCCAATCAAAAGTAAACCAGCTAGATGTAGACTCAAATTATGTTTTTATATTACATCACATTATGTTATATTATTTTATAATTTATATATTTATGTCTACATATTATAATTGATATATCAGATTATACAGATACAAAGACAAGTCAAAATCTTTCACAACTCTGATCAGGAAGGCAGTGGTTAGATTTTGCCTGGATCAGATCATTTCAGCAGAACTGAAAACTTGCAGGTCCTCAGACAATAATATCCCTGATATTCCCAGAATAATACATTATTCAAAAGCCCAAGAAAGAAGCAGAATAATTCAAAATTGCCACCTGCTCCAAAAATTGTCAAGACATTCCCTTCACAATTTTATAAAGTTTGATGCAAATATAAAGGCCAACATCAGAAAGTCAGCTGGAAAACACACATACAAACACACACACAAACACACAAACACAGAAGCCTAATTAAGAACTAATATGGTGACAGGGTCAATTAAGGCACAAACTCAGAAGGAATGACTGCAAAATATCAACAGGTTAAGCCACAGTGAAAAATATAGCTTGGGCACAAGTGTAACTAGAATTATTTAAAAACAAAGCAAGAATTTGTTTAAGAAGTAAAATGTTATATAAATAAGAAATAAGAATGACAAGAAAAAAATTAAATTAGATTTATGGGAAAATATATTTTAAAAAAGAATGAACATCTTAAAATTACTTCTAAAGACAATCAACTTTTAATGTGTCACAAGCTCTAATAAACAAAAAGACCACCAGAGGTCTTGTGTGAAATAAGCTATCTACTCCCTGGGAGAAATGATATACTCAAATTGCAGATTGAGATCTATAGCTTGGACACTGCTCATGTGGGAATTTGTTTTGCTTAAATTTGCATATTTGCAAAAGAGTTATATTTCTCTTGCTTCTTCAGTGGGGTGAGGTGAGAAGAAAAGGGGAAGCTTCATATAAACAAAATGACAACAACAAGAAAGTGATTGTTCAATTCTTGTGCTCACACTAGATACAGGACCAAATGGTATTTGTCAAATCCACTGCCTATATACATTTCTAGCTCAAGGGCAGAGAAGAACACTTTGGTCAAGAAGGGGCAAGAGCCCCAAGAAGCAGTTTCGGTTTTGGTCAAAAGAAATCAGGGACTTTGAAGAACAGTATTGTTTGTGTTCCCAAGGGAGCAAGGGGCCTGGGGAACAGTATTGATAGCAATCCCAAGGATCAAGGATCCTTCCTGGGTAAGGACCAGAATACAGATGGGGAGAGAAGTGACCACACTTCTCCCTAGATCACAGCATTTAGGAAGCACTTAAAATTTTCAAATCTCTGGAACCTGAAAACAACAGTGCAAAAAAAGTTTAAAACTTGAGACAATACCCATCTCATACTCTCCTCCCTATTCCTACTGGGAGCAGAACCCAACGTTAACATAAAATTATAAATCAAGAAATATAGAGAAAACAAGTAAACAATAAGAAAAATAAAACAATCTAAAAAAGATGATAAAATTTAGTGATTTTTTATGGTGACAAGGATGATAAAGACAAAAACTCAATGAATTCAAAATAATAGTCTCAAAGAAAAATGAAAATTGGACACCAACCCAATAAGAATTCCTAAAAGAGTTAAAAAGGGATTTTCAAAATCAAAGAGTAGGAAAGAAAAAAATAAAGAAATGAAAGCAAAGAAAAAGTTTTTAAAATACAATTAACAGCTTGATTAAAGACAGACAGACACTCACACAAAGGAAATACCTTTTAAACAAATGGAAAAAAGAGGCACAAAATCTCAGTGAAGAAAAAAATTCCTTCAAAATTAAGTTAGGCAAGCAGAAGCTAATGAGTTTTAGATATTGAGAAACAACAAAACAAAATCAAAAGAATGAAAAATGGAAAAAAAAATCAATGGTCTAAAATCTGGAAACCATGATAGAAGAAAGCCTAAAAATATATTTCAAGAACTATTAAAGAAAAACTGCCCCAATGTTCCAGAACCAGAGGGTAAAATAAAAAAAAATGAAAGAACCAATTTGCAAAAAATATAAATATAAATAACCAATTGCAAAAAATTATAAAATATAAACTCTCGGAACATTATGGCCAAATTACAGAACTCCCAGAACAAAGAGAAAATACTTTAAGTAGTCAAAAAGAAACCATTTAGTTTTCATAGAGATACAGTTAGCATCACAAAAGATTTAGCAGCCTCCACATTATCAGAAGCTATTTTGTCTAATTATATGCAAGTGAACTGATGGTCTGTATAAAAATAATGAATATTTACAAAATTTTAAACTGTCTAGGTTGACAATATTTATGCAATATTTAAATTGTCCTATTTTATAGAGAGAAATTGACCAAGAATCACAGAGCTTGTTTAAAAAATAAATTCCTAGCACCAGAGTTTACAAGTGAATTCAAGCAAACATTTAAGAAATAATTAATTTCAATACTATATACTCTATTTGGGGGAAAAAGGCAAAGAAAGAGCCTTACCAAATTTCTTTTTTTTT
>JAJPUD010011991.1:9914-51496 GCA_023553655.1 Myrmecobius fasciatus
CAAATCAAATATATGTATATATATTTCCACACATCATTGTTGTGCAAGAAAAATCGTATCTACAAGAAAGAAAAATCAGAGAAAGGAAACACAATGCAAGCAAACATGAATCGAGAGCATGAAAATGTTATGTTGTGGTCCACATTTCATAGCCCTCTCTCTGGGTGTATATGGATTTCTTCACTGAACAATTGGAACTGGTTTGAAACATTTCATTGTATAACATGCTTTAAATACCATAAATACTAACAAAGTTTAAATACTATAACATATTTTTTATATGTAACATCTAATCATGGAAATAATTCCTACACTAACTATATTTCTTACATTTTAAATTGAACTATCATTCACCATACTACTATGACTCCCCTCAACACTCCTTTCCCATCATGTAATCAAACACTGTAAATTACCTTTCTTTGCAACATGATTTATAGTCTCTAAATTCTAGGAATATTGCCCTTACATTGGATTGTTCATCTCATCCCTACCAATTTCTATGAATTAGCTATTGTGTTAATAATTAGCACTAATCTGCACAAGCTATTTATCAAATCTGCACCCCTTTAGTATGTGCAATACAACACCTAGAACTTTTATTGCAATTTTACAAAATGCTTCACTCACCTCCTCCAATTTCTTACTATATCCATTATCTAACCTCCCCATAAGTAAAAATCAATCCCACCCATAAGATACCCACATCCAAACCCTGAAAAAGCATGATATATCAAATGTGTTGTTTGAAAAGGTAGCTGTTTATTCTACCAAATTTTTCAAGACACAATCACCAAACCAATTAAAATAAACATGAACCTATATCTATAAACCCATAAGTAAACCAATAAATATTATACTATAAAATATAATATTACAAAATGAAATTGGTTTGGTTTTTCTTATATGACAAAGACTTGAATATACCAATCTTTTTAATTGTGTTTTCCTTAGTATACTTAATAATGCTGGGAATACTGGCTTATAATAAGCTTACCAAATTTTCAAATGATATAAAGCAAGGAAATATGAAGAAAGAGTAAGGAATTTGCTCTATAGGTTTGGAATATTTGACCAAATCAAATAAAAGTAAATTCACCAGGCTAAAGTGAATATTCATTTTTTTAAAATTTTTTTAAAGTGAATATTCAAATATATACCAAAACATTATTGAAATTTCATGATATGATATTTTCCAATTTGGTATTCCTTTCATCTCTAAAAATATCTTTAAGGAAGAAAAAATAGATTTTCATCTTTTCACTTCATCTTAAATTCAGGCTAGAATTTAACTAAATAAGAACATGATACAAATTGATTATTTAAAATTTCTCTCATTTACTTTATAATTTAGAATCTAGGAATGTGTAATTTTCAGCAACATGTAGATTTCTGTTTGGGTATGCTATAATCTCATAAAAATTAAAATACAAATGTTTGAGATAAGATTTTTAGATTTTCTTCAATCCTATCTTTTCTCTCTGTATTAGCTGTTTTGTTGCTCTCTCCAAAATTGAATATCCATTCAAAATTAAGGGGTACTTATATTAAATGAATAAGATAAGTTTGCAAAATATTCTGGGTCAATTCGCACTTAGAACAATCTTTCTTAGTTGAAGATGTATTAAATAAAATGGTTATTTACTTTTAAGCCTTCCTATAATCATCACTAGCTTTTACTTTTGCTTTACATATAATGGTATTTTTTTATTTACCATTTTGGATTTATTATATGTACCAAATATATCTATTACATTGCTTTTTCAGTTTTTCGGGTTTCAGTTCATACATATGGATATTAAATATTAAAAATATAAAACAAATTATTTTTATAAGTCAAATTTAACATCATATTGTATAAAAAGATACTTAAGTTCTACTCATGGCTCTATCATTTCCTTGCACCTTAATTTGGGGGAAGTTCTTTCTTTTCTTTTAATATCTCCTATAAAGTAGAAATAGTGATAGACTAGCTTTCTCATTGCTTTTGTGTGAATAAATTTTGAGTGAAATGTTCAGTAATACATAAACATAAGATTGTTCAAATGTTATTATAAAATACTATACAACATTTGTATAATTAAGTGTAGAAATATTAAGTTGCCAAACTAATATAATGGGAGTCTAATACAAATAGAGAATACTATCTTGATTTGATGATAGAATTTTTCCATAAGGAGGATGCTGAAGAGCTTGCTTCTGGAAAAAAATAACATGTAATGACACATAAGGGAAATGATAAAAAATATTCCGGAGCATGCTATAATTGTTCCTGATTGCCTAACAATGGGAAGAGTCTATTTTATTTGTCTGGGTAAGTGGAAATGCTAGTGTTTCAAAAAGGCCTAAGTCAGCTAGAACCTTCTCTTTGCTTCTTTTGAAACTAGAAGAGCTCATTGAGTTTTTCCTTTTGTGAGCCCAGTCAAATATTGTGAAATAATTAGAAGCCCTTAGGGCCATATCCTTTCTAAAGCCATAGAAAGAAATGGACCTTGATCTTTTCATTACTTCTTTTCCATTTTAGGTAAAAAAACAGAGTGATATCTCTAACATAAATTAGTGTAATTAAGAGAGCAAACTCCAGATCAGGTTTTGCAGCTAGCATAGCATTGAAGTCCCAAAAAGTAAAGGCATAATAATCTTGGAGTAATTTTTTTTGTAATATTGCCCAGTGGAAAGTCTCACCCAGAAGTCATGCTGCATCTGTTTATGAATTTGGAGGGACCGAAGCTTTAGAGATAGAGGCAAATTATAAATAGAATCCCCATACACTGTACCTCACACAAATGGTATAGGGGATTATGTTTCTGATAGGTTGGAGAAAATGTTTTTAAATGTGTCCTTATTATATCTTTAATGCAAATATCCCTTTGTAAGCCAAATACTAGTTAGGGTTAAAACTGATGATGATTACAACCCACTTATAATGTCACGTAGGTTTAGATTATATTGCCGCAATGAATCTAGAATCTATTGTTTTATTTTTTTTTTATTTTGTGGTTGTTGTTGCTGTTATTTCTGGAATATAACTACAAAAGGAAAGTCAACCTTCTAGAGAGGGAAGGAATACAACTAACAAAAGTCTAATAAAATCCATATTTGTTTGAAGTCTTAAGCAGAAAAAAGAAAAGAGATAAAATTCCTTTCATATATCTACTCTAGTTTATAATATAAGTAAGAGAATAGCAATGCAAGTAAAAAGGAGACAAAATTCAATAACAAGAAACAAGAAAACCCATGTTTTAAAATTTCTCTATCTAAAGATATCACTGGTACTTAGTGAGATAAAGTGGAATGTGTTTCTGGGAGAAAAGGTAAGCAAAATTGTGGGGATGATTTTTGGAAGAGAAACACCATTTTACAATAAGAAGAAATAATCATGTTAGAAAATTCAAGAACCAGAGAAAGAAGAACATAGTAGAGAAGATTTCTTTGAAGATTATGGAGGCAGAAAATGAATCAATTTTGTTTTTGCAATATACTATAAAGCTTACAGATATAAAGGGGTATGGGAAAGGTATCAGTAGCAATAGTCCAGAACATAGGCAACACAAATGACTTCAATTATCCAGACATCTGTTGTGACTTTCTTTGCCAAACAAGAACATATAATAATTTTTTATTTCATTTAATACTTTCTTTCCTCAAAAGAAGATGGAATGAGGGTCAGTTAGGTGGCACAGTGTATAGTGCACTGACACTGAATTCAGGAGAACCTGATTTTAAATCTGGCTCCAGATACTTATTAGTTGTGTGACCCTGAGCAAGTCATTTAAACCTAATTTCTCATTCCTACCCTGCACCTGCCCAAAAAAGATATGGAAATAATGGGAGCTGTTATTCTATGTCTGATTTAATTAAAAAGGAGAAATTGGTTGCTGAAGTAGAAATGCTGGTAATATTAGGGTCAAGTGACCACTCCATTTTAGAATCTATGAGAGTAGAAAGGAGAGTAGGAAAAAGTTTGACATTCACCCCAGGTTTAAGGGTAGCAGATTCTGAAATATTCAGAGAAAGGATACAGAAGATCTTATGGCCTAAAATTCTACAGGATGTCAGTATAGGAAGAATGGAATAGCTCAGAAATAAAATTCTGAAGCTACAAACAATAACAGTTTCAATGGATGGGAAAATGAATTTTAAAAAGAAGCAGTATGAAGTATAATGAGCTAATTAACCAACTTAGGTTTTAGAAAGGTACATACAGAACATAGAAGCAGATACAGGTAACAAATAGATGTAAGAAAATAAAGAAAACAAAATAGTCAATGACTATAGTAATCTAATGTTTGATAAACCCAAAGACACCAGCTTTTAGGATAAAAACTCACTATTAGATAAAAAACTGCTGGGAAAATTTGAAACTAGTATGGCAGATTCCTACACCTAACACTGTATACCAAAATAAGGTCAAAATGGATTCATGATTCAGACATAAAAAGTGATATTGTAAGCAACTTAGAAGAACAAAGGATAGCTTACCTCTCAGACCTGTGGAAAAGAAAGGAATTCATAGCCAAAGAAGAACTGGAGTTCATTATTGAACAAAAAAATAGATAATTTTGATTATATGAAGTTAAATTTTTTTTGCACAAATAAAATTAATTCAGACAAGATTAGCAGGGAAGCAATAAACTGGGAAAACATTTTTATGTTCAAAGGTGCTGGTAAAGGCCTCATTTCTAAAATATATAGAGAATTGACTCAAATATATAAGAATTCAAGCCATTCTTCAACTGATAAATGGTCAAAAGATATGAACAGACATTTTTCAGATGTAGAAATTAAACTATTTCTAGTCATATGAAAAAATGCTCTAAATTACTATTGATCAGAGTAATGCAAATTAAGACAACTCTGAGGTACCACTATACACTTCTCAGATTGGCTAAGATGACAGGAAAAGATAATGACAAATGTTGGAGGGGATGTGGGAAAACTGGGACACTAATTCATTGGTGGTGGAACTGTAAACGGATCCAGCCATTCTGGAGAGCAATTTGGAGCTATGCTCAAAAAGTTATCAAACTGTGCATACCCTTTGACCCAGCAGTGTTTCTACTGGGCCTATATCCCAAAGAGATCTTAGAGGAGGGAAAGGGACACACATGTGCAAAAATGTTTGTGGCAGCCCTTTTTGTAGTGGCAAGAAACTGGAAACTGAATGGATGCCCATCAATTGGAGAGTGGCTGAATAAATTATGGTATATGAATGTTATGGAATATTATTGTTCTGTAAGAAACAACCAGAAGGACGATTTCAGAGAGGCCTGGAGAGATTTGCATGAACTGATGCTCAGTGAAATGAGCAGAACCAGGACATCATTATACACAGCAACAAAAAGACTATATGATGATCAGTTCTGATGGATGTGGCTCTCTTCAACAATGAAATGATTCAGTCAAGTTAAAATGATCTTGTAATGAAGAGAGCCATCTGCACTCAGGGCAAGGATTATGGGGACTGAGGGTGGACCATAACATAGCATTTTCACTCTTTTTGTTGTTGATTGCTTGCATTTTATTTTCTTTCCTTTTTGATTTGACTTTTCTTGTGCAACAAGATAATTGTATAATAGGTATGCATATATTGGATTCATTTATTTATTTATTTTCATTATTTATTTATTTATTGTTTTTTATTTTATTTATTTATTTTTATTTTATTTATTTTTTAATATTTTTACCATGTTTAACATATATTGCATTACTTGCCAAAATATAAGAAAGCTGCTTAGGAATGATGAATCCATGATCATGAATAGATGATAGACAGAAAATAGAGGTATTCAAATTTTATTTTCCTTCCTCTTTTCTTGGGTATTAAAAATAATTTTAGCTTTTTTAAAGGGCAAAGGAAAAAAAGTTTCCAATTGGACACTCTATCCATTGCTTCTCACATCCAGTAAATTGTTCAGTTCTATTAATTCCACATACCATTAAAATCATTTTGTTGTCATTCAGCTGTCTCATTGCTATTAGCAGACATCTCTAGGTATTGTTTTCCTGCCATCCATAACAATAATAATCATATCAAATAATTCCATATAGTGCTTTCACATTTGCAAAACTCTGTACACATATTTCTCATTTGATTCTCAAAGTAACCAAATGAGATAAGGTGTTTTTATTAAGCACTTTTCACAGAGGAAGTAAAAAACTGAGTTATATGTCTCATGCAAGTTACACAGCTAGCAAGTGTCTGAAATGAGATTTGAAATTAGGTTTTCTTTATTCTAAGTTCAGAACTCTCTGTCACTTTGTCCCTGACCTAGCAACTTTAGCTGGGAACCTTTAGCATTATTCTTTTTTTTTTTTTTTTTTGGTAGCCTTTCTGTCTTTTGAAGAATGGGAGATAAAAACTTCAGAGGGCTCTGTTTAACACTGTATCTTCTAGTAAGCCAAGATCTGGGTGATATCTCTTTTTCTCTTTATCTTTTAGGAATTGTATTTCTTGTGTTCTGTCTCAACTTAACTGATGCAATGCCAGATCTAGGAATCCCTATAAGTGAAGTGAAATATCCTTCATTTTTGTCATTCTTTCCTTACAAACAGACATTTAGTTCTGGGGTGGGGGAAAGGGAGAAAGCTTTCTTTTGCATTCTGATCTCATGTGAGTCCAGGTTCAAACTTTGTTTATATATACTAACCAAATATCTAATTGGCATTTTCTGCTCTAACATCGATAACAGGGTGTCATTTATTTGAAAGTGTTTCCCAAATATTCAAGACAAAATAAAGCACACAAATTATTATTCAATCACTCTATGAAAAGACTTGGGTAAAATTATTCAATCACTTACATCATTAAGTAATCTCTACTACTTTCTATTCTTATGGAATAAGGTTGAGTATGGAATGAGATCTTTAAATATTCCTAAAACATGTATGACCTTAGCTAGACTGTCCCTAGTTGGAATCTGAGACATTTCTAAGTGTTTAGTATATTCCTTGTAAAAGTTTGTAGTCAGCAGAATAAAAACTGTGACTAGGGTGGAATAACTGCAGCTTTTTGCCAAAGAAAAGAGATTTAGAAGGTATTAAAAGAACTTACAATACTTCAGTAGATAGAAACAAATGAATACAGAACTTAAGATCTAGTTTAAGTTAAAATAAGCAGCTGTTAAATATCCTATTTATTGACTTTCTATATTTAATATATATTGCACTTTTTGCTTTCTAAAAGAATGAGGGTACGAGGAAGTTTAAAACTGGAAAAATATATTTTTAAAAAGATACACTGTTTGTCCAGAAGCATATTTTGTGTTGACTGCCCCAGGCACCAGAATTGCTAGTTGTACACCTTGCTAACAGCCTGAGAGGCCAGATTATCACTTTTATACTTCTGACACATCACAGTAGGATTTAGTAGAGAAAAATCACTAATAAGTTAATATAAGACATATCTGTGTCAATATAGTTTTAAATGTTTAATAATTTTTAAAAATATTGTATCTTTTGTTCAAAAGTATCTCAAATCAGAATTAAAGAATAAATTGATAAATACTTACTATATTCTGAATTCTATACAGTATAGTGGTATTACAAAGACAAAAATAAGATAATTCTGTCCCTCAAGGAGCTTAAAACACCAATTGTTCTGATTACACAATGGATTGATTTGAAGGAAAACTGCTTTTGTAAATGGGTCAGAATAGTCAGCTCTCAGATATTTATCAGGGAACCTTTCTACATTTTTGTTAAGTTAGACCTTTGCTCTGGAATACCCATAAACACTTGCATAAGAAGCAAGAGTATGGGGACTGCCATGAAAAGCATTCAGGTAGTAAATATCTGTCTCTCTTCTTTCTCTCTCTAATATGTGTGTGTGTGTGTTATATAGAAAATTTTTGTTTGTTTCTCTCCTATAATTTCCATATTGGTAATTCCAATTCTTTTAAGAAAAACATGCAAAATATCAGTTAACTATTAAACAAATTGTTCCAAGAAAGTTTTCTTTTCAAACTATTTTAATAAAAGATGAGAGGTTTCATTTATTTAATTGCATCAATGACAGTATATGTATAAGAAGCAGACAAGAAGATGGAGTTTATTATTACTTATCAGTCTCCAGACTGAGTACACTTTTGTTTTTTTTCATTTATTGGTAAAATAGGGGTTTATAAAATTCACCTTAAAAGTGATACAGACGATTTCTGATTACTCTATGATCTAGTGGACAGTAAAAATTGTGTTTCAATCCTTGGAGGAAAAAAAAAAAGTGATACAGAGCAAAAAGACAGGGAATTATCCAAACTCTTCCCCCAAATCCCTTTAAATAATGACTCTAAACAAATTTCAGAGTATCAGAACCCATAAAAAATAGAGTGGAACAATATTCCATATGAAAACAACTTAGACGGTCAGCAGGAAAGATCTTATGCACCAGGTGGGGAGTACAGCATAGTCCCAGGACAGACCATGTCAGCACAGCTCCAGGCCCAGCAAACCCACAGTGGGATTGGCGCCTCTGGATCATTGGCAGCAGTGGCACTTTTCCAGACCTTTCAGCCCAGAGACACCAAAGATAACCTGGAAGGTCAGAAGAAAAGCTTTCTCTTGGGAAGCCAGTAAATCAGAAGTGGTCCTTGAGAGTCACTAAATTGTCTGTGGCAGCAACTGAGGCACAGAAATAAGGGCAGCAGCTGGCAGAAGCAGCTTCCAGAAATCTCAGCCCACAGATGGAAAGGGGGCCAAACTAGTGCCTCTTAGCATCCAGAGGGATTCTGCTGCTTTAAAACACTAGAACTCACAACCTCTGTGGAACAGGGACTCTCCTCACAGTTTTAAAGCAGAAATGAATGGTTATAGTCACTCAAACACATTGCTCCTTGGATGATAACACCTTGGAGGAATTGAAAAATTACAGTTCCCTGGAAGGATCTCTGAAAATAGCTGCACAAAGCCCCTGAAGCTTGGGACTCTAGCACTCTTTACCCTGAAAACAGGACCCTACTTTAACAAAGAATTAAAAACCAAGTAATAGGCTGAGAAAAGTGGAAAAATGGGGAAAAAAATAATTCTGACTATAGAAAGTTACTATGGTGAAAAGGAAGATCAAAACACACACTCAGAAGATGACAAAGTCAAAGTTATTACAGCCAAAGCCTCCAAGAAAAATAATTGATCTCAGGCCATGGAAGAACCCAAAGGGGATTTTGAAAACCACGTAAGAGAGATAGAGAAAAGATTGGAAAGAGAAATGAGAGTAATGTAAGAGGAAATTTAAAATTTTAATAATGAGAAGAATGCCTTAAAAAGCACAATGGGCCAAATTGGAAAGGAGGCACAAAAGCTCAATGGGGAAAAGAATTTCTTAAAAATTAGAATTGAGGGGCAGCTAGGTGGTGCAGTGGATAGAGCACCAGCCCTGAAGTCAGGAGGACCTGAGTTCAAATCTGGTCTCAGACACGTAACAGCTGTGTGACCCTGGGCAAGTCACTTAACCCCAATTGCCTTAGCAAAAAAAAAAAAAAAAAAAATTAGAATTGAGCAAATAGATGGTAATAACTTTATGAGAAATCAAGATACAATAAAGCAAAACCAAAAGAATGAAAATGATTCTTGGTTGTAATCCTAGCTGCATTGCTGTGCATCACCTACCTAGCACAAATCAGTATGATCATTTAGAGGAACAGATAGATATTTAGTAACATAGAAGATTTCAAGCATTCATGATGAAAAGATCAGGACTGAATAGAAAATATAATTTTCTTTTTTTCCATTTTACTATTTTTTTAATTTTATTAAACTTTTTATTTACAAAACATATGCATGGATAATTTTTCAACGTTGACCCTTGCAAAATTTTCTGTTCCAAATTTTTCCCTCCTTTCCCTCATCCACTCCCCTAGATGGCAGGTCGTCCAAAGAATGTTAAATATGTTAAAATATGTTAAATCCAATATATGAATACATATTTATAAAGTTATCTTGCTGCACAAGATAAATCAGATCAAGAAGGAAAAAAAAAAAACTTGAGAAAGAAAACAAAATGCAAGCACAGAAAAAGTGAAAATGCTATGTTGTGGTACATACTCTGTTCCCACAGGCCTCTCTCTGGATGTATATGGCTTCCTTCATCACTGAGCAATTGGAAGTGGTTTGAATCATCTCATTATTGAAGAGAGCCATGTCCATCAGAATTGATCATCATATAGTCTTGTTGTTGCTGTGTATATTGATCTCCTGGTTCTGCTCTTTTCACTTAGCATCAGTTCATGCAAGTCTCTCCAGGCCTCTCTGAAATTGTCCTGCTGGTCATTTCTTACAGAACAATAATATTCCATAACATTCATATACCATAATTTATTCAGCCACTCTCCAATTGATGGGCATCCATTCAGTTTCCAGTTCCTAACCACTACAAAAAGGGCTGCCACAAACATTCTTGCACATGTGGGTCTCTTTCTATCCTTTAAGATCTCTTTGAGACATATGCCCAGTAGAAACACTGCTGGGTCAAAGAGTATGCACAGTTTGATAACTTTTTGAGCATTGCTCCAAATTACTCTCCAGAATGGTTGGATCCGTTCACAGCTCCACCAACAATGTATTAGTGGCCCAGTTTTCCCACATCCCCTCCAACATTCATCATTGTCTTTTCCTGTTATTTTAGTCAATCTGACAGGTGTGTAGTGGTACCTCAGAGTTTTCTTAATTTGCATTTCTGATCAATAGTGATTTGGAGCACCTTTTCATATGACTACAAATAGTTTCAATTTCTTCATCTGAAAATTATCTGTTCATATCCTTTGACCATTTATTGATTGAAAAGTGGCTTGAATTCTTATAAGTGTGATTCAATTCTCTATATATTTTAGAAATGAAACCTTTATCAGAACTCTTAAATGTAAAAATTATTTCCTAATTTATTGCTTCCCTCTTAACTTTGTCTGCATTAGTTTTGTCTATACAAAACCTTTTTAACTTAATAAAATCAAAATTATCTATCGTGTTCAATTAAGAGTTCCAGTTCTTCTTTGGACACAAATTCCTTCCTTCTCCACAGATCTGAGAGATAAACTATCCTATGTTCCTCTAATTTGCTTATACTGTCACTCTTTATGTCTAAATCATGAACCCATTTAGATCTTATGTTTGTATGTGATGTTAGGTGTGGATCAAGTCCTAATTTCTTCCATGCTAGTTTCCAATTTTCCCACCAGTTTTTGTCAAATAGTGAATTCTTATCCCAAAAGCTGGGGTCTTTGGGTTTCTCAAACACTATATTGTTTTAGTTATTGCCCATTTTGTCCTGTGATTCTATCCTATGCCACTGATCAACTACTCTGAACCAAGTGGTTTTGATGACTGCTGCTTTATAATATAGTTTTAGGTCTGGTACAGCAAGTCCACCATCATCAGCCTTTTTTTTTTTTCATTAATTCTCTTGAAACTCTTGACCTTTTGTTCTCCCAGATGAACTTTGCTACTATTTTTTCTAGATCTGTAAAATAATTTCTTTGGAGTTTGATTGTTATGGTAGTCAATAAGTAGATTAATTTAGGTGGAATTGTCATTTTTTTTTTTTTATAATCGCTTAGCCTACCCATGAACACTTGATATTTTTCCAACTGATTAGGTCTGACTTTATTTGTATAGAAAACTGTTTTGTAGTTTAGTTTGTATAGTTCCTCACTTTTTCTTGGCAGATAGATTCCCAAATATTTTATACTATCAACAAGTTTTTTTTTTGAATGGAATTTCTTTTCATATCCTTTGCTGCTGAACTTTGTTGGTAATATATAAAAATGCTGCTGATTTATGTTTCTAGTAGTTTTTTAGTTGAGTTTCTAGGGTTCTCTAAGTATACCATCATGTCATCTGCAAAGAATAATAGTTTGGTTTCCTCATTACCTACTTTAATTCCTTTAATTTCCTTTTCTTCTCTTATTGCCAAAGCTAACATTTCTAAGACAATATTAAATAATAATGGTGATAATGGGCAGCCTTGTTTCACTCCTGATCTTACTGGGAATGGTTCTAGTTTGTCCCCATTACATATGATGCTTGCTGATGGTTTTAAATAGATGCTACTGATCATTTTAAGGAAAAGCCCATTTATCCCTATACTCTTTAGTGTTTTTAATAGGAATGGATGTTGGATTTTATCAAATGCTTTTTCTGCTTCTATTGAGATAATCATATGTTTTTTTGTTAGTTTGGTTATTAATATAATTGATTATGCTGATAGTTTTCCTAATATTGAACCAGCCCTGCATTCCTGGTAAAAATGCTACTTGGTCAGAGTGTATTAGCCTAGGGATGACTTTCTATACGCTTGTTGCTAATATTTTATTTAAAATTTTTGCATCAATATTCATTAGGGAAATTGGCCTATAGTTTTCTTTCTCTGTTTTCACCCTACCTAGTTTAGCTATCAGCATCATATTGGTCTCATAGAAGGAATTTGGTAGTATACTTTCTGTCCCTATATTCTCAAATAGTTTATATAGTATTGGAATTAATTGTTCTCTGAATGTTTGGTAGAATTCACATGTAAATCCACCTGGCACTGGAGATTTTTTCTTAGGAATTTGGTTAATAGCTTGTTCTATTTCTTTTTCTAAAATGGGGCTATTTAAACAATTTATTTCCTCTTCTGTTAACCTGGGCAATCCATATTTTTACAGATATTCCTCCACTTCATTTAGATTATCACATTTATTGGCATAAAGTTGGGCAAGGTAACTCTTAATTATTGCTCTAATTTCCTCTTCATTCATGGAAAGTTCTCCCTTTTTTGTTTTTGAGACTAACATTTTGATTTTCCTCTTTCCTTTTGCTAATTAAATTAATGAAAGGCGTATCTATTTTGTTGCTTTTTTCCTAAAACCAACTCTTAGTTTTATTTATTAATTCAATAGTTTTCTTATTTTCAATTTAATAATCTCTCCTTTTATTTTCAGAATTTCCAATTTGGTATTTAATTGAGGGTTTTTAATTTGCTCTTTTTCTTGTTTTTTAATTATAAGCCCAATTCATTGATCTTTTCTTTCTCTATTTTATGCAAGTAAGCATCTAGAGATATAAAATTACCCCTTATAACTGCTTTGGCAGTATCCCACAAATTTTGTTATGTTGTCTCAATATTGTCATGCTCCTGGATGAAATTATTGATTGTGTCTATGATTTGCTCTTTCACTCATTCATTGTTTAGCATGAGATTATTTAGTTTCCATCTAACTTTTTGTCTATTTTCTCCTGGCCTTTATTGCATGTGATTTTTATTGCATCATGATCTGAAACAAATGTATATATTATTTCTGCCTTTCTGCATTTGATTTTGAGGGTTTTATGCCCTAACACATGGCCAGTTTTTTGTAGAAGTTCCATGAACCACTGAGAAAAAAAGTGAACTCCTTTCTCTTTCAATTCAACTTTCTCCAAAGATCCATAATACCTAACTTTTCTAACATTTTGTTTACCTCCTTAACTTCTTTCTTATTTATTTTGTGATTTCATTTATCTAATTCTGAGAGAGCAAGGTTGAGATCCCCGACTAGTATAGTTTTGCTGTTTATTTCTCCTTGCATCTCTGTTTTTTTCTCCTCTAGGAATCTGGATGCTATACCACTTGGTGCATATATGTTTAGTAATGATATTCTTCATTGTCTATGGTACCCTTTAGTAAGAAATAATTTCCTTCCTTGTCTCTTTTAATTAGATCTATTTTTACTTTTACTTGATCTAAGATCAGTATTGCTATCCCTGCTTTTTTTTTTTGTTCACCTGATGCATAATAGATTCTGCTCCAGCCCTTTACCACCCTGTATGTATCTCTATGCTTCAGTTTTGAGGCTTAATCTGCTGTTGGTTTGAGAGAAAGTTTGGAGGATGTCACAGAGAGTCATGACTGCTCTCTGCCATCTTGGCTCTGCCCTTGATTCAATTGCGAATGACTTTGTTATTTTCAGCATGATGGGGGGATAAGGAAAGAGAAATGACAAGAGATTTAATATAGATTTATTTGTTTACATTCCTACATAATAAGGGTGGAATGATGTAAATTATCTGCCCATCAGAGGCAAAAAGAAATAAGTTGTTAAGTAGAAGGGAAGAAGAGGTTGGAAAGGAGAGTAAAGTAACCTTACTCTAATTAGAATTGGCTCAAAAATGAAATAACATACACACTAAATATGCATATAGAAATCTATTGTTCCCTGCAAGAAGGTAGGAGAGGAAAAGGATATGAAAAGAGAAAGGTGAGAAGGGAAAATATACTGGGACAGGGGTGGTCAGAAATAAAACAGTTTTGAAGAGGGGCAGGGTGACAGGAGAAAGAGATTAGAATAAAAAAGTGGGAAATATAATCAGCAATAATAATTCTAAAAATAATTGCAAGTTGATAATAATTGAAAGCAATTGTGAAAATAATTGTTTTTTTGTTTAAGGCCTCATTTCTCAAATGTATAGGGAACTGTGTCAAATTTATAAAAACAAGAGCCAGTACCCAATTGATAAATCATCAAAAGATATAAACTATGACCAAGGGGTTAATCATGCATGTCTTTTAACCCAACAATATCACTACTAGACTTGAATTCCAAAAGATATTTAAAAAAAGGAAAAGGACTTATATGTACAAAAATATTAATACAAGATCTTTTCTCAGGGCAAAGAATTAGAAATTGAGAGGCTGTCCATCAATTGGGGCATGGTTGAATAAATTGTTTTATGTGATTATGCAGGAATAATATTTTTCTATAAGAAATGAGGAGCAGGATGTTCTCAGAAAAAGCTGGAAAGCTTTCCATGAACTCAAGCAAAGTGAAATGTACTGATTACTGATTACAAAATAATAGCAATGTTCTGGGAATGACTGCTATTTTAAGCAATACAATGATCCAAGCCTACACTGAAAGACTTGTGATGAAAAATGTATCCATACCAAGAAAGAAATGATGTCTGAACACCGATCGAAACATACTTTTTTCTTTATTTTTCTTGAGGCCTTTTTATTTATTTATTTTTCTTTTTTTTTGAGGAATGGACTTTGATGTTTTCTTTTGCAACATGACTTTATGAAAGAGTTTTGCATAATTTCACATGTGTTTTTTCAGTGAGGAGTAGGAAGGGAGGGAAATAATTTGGAACTCAAAGTTTTAAAAACAAATGTAAAAAAAATCTGTTACAGGTAAATTTTACATGTAAAATATTAAATAAAGCAAAAGCAAAACAAAACACTACATCCCAATTAAATAATTGGCCTATTTTCAACTTTCTCCAACAACTTTCTCCAGTTTATTCACTATACAAGCATCTCTAGATAAGAGATATATTTCCAATTCTTCTTATAAACACTTTATACATTTAAATCAGAGCCTCCTGGCACTGTTACCTCAAAAAGGTATCCATTCATACAATTTAATTTAAAGATTCAACAGCATTTTCTGAATTATTCTTCATTCTTTACATAATTATAAAATTTCTTTCTCCTTTTGTCCCTCTCCCATCTTTCTTCTTCTCTCTCTATCCCTTCCTCCTTTTCTGTCTCTTTCTCTCTCTGTCTCTCTCTCTCTCCATCTATGTGTGTGTGTGTGTGTGTGTGTGTGTGTGTGTCTTCCCCTTCAATACATTTGTTACTCCAACATCCCATTTTGTGTACTTGAACTGTGATTTTGTTCTCATATTTTTCTAAGTATAAATAATAGTAAAGTTCTTTCTTACCCCCCTTTAAACCTTTAAACTATTCCCATAAAAATTATCATCTTACACATTTTGCAAGGTGATTGGAGTCTCTAGAATTTTACAATTTCTGTTCCAAGCTGCTAAAATCTCATATAAAACTTTCTTCATAAAAATATTTTAGCTACATTTATTAAACAAGTGCTTTTCCCATTCCTTTCAGACATCATCTACAATAGTTGAAATATGTCTTAACCTTTACCAAATAGCTTTACTCTTTTCATCCATACAAAAGCAATTTTTTCTGCCCTTTTCAGCTTTAAATGGCTCTACATAGGTAGGGGTAGCTGGGTAGTACAATGGAAAGAATTCTAGACCTGTAGTTAGAAAGACCTGAGTTCAAATTTGACCTCAAAAACTTATTAGTTATATGACTAGCGAAATTACTTGCTTTCTGCCTGTTTCTACAATTGTAAATTATTGTAAAATTATATGTTAATAGTTCCTACCTGCCAAGGCTGTTTTGTGGATCAAAAGAGATAATATCTGTAAATCTCTTAGCAGAGTAGCTGGCATATAGAATATGCCTAATAAATGTTTTGTTTTTTTTTTCTTTTTTTACTTTCCACTAAATCCTTTCCAATATTAAACAGAACTTAAAGGAAAATTACATTATATCATTAAATAATAATTCATCTATCATGTTATCTTCTATCTCCCTTTTTCTAAACCCACCTTTAATCCTGTTACCTATAATTCCTGGGCTGCTCAGTACTAACCCAAGACATTACCAATGCTAATCTTATCTCCTTCCCTTTCAACACTCTTCAATACCTTGGTCCCTTATCCCTTTTCTTATTATATCTTTGAAAAAAATCGCCCAGACATAAATTCTACAATGTCTAATTTTATCATCATCTATTGATAAACAGAATTCAAGAAAATCAGAAAATTCTATTAACTGGGTACATGATAGATTTTGGCTAATCTAAATTAGTCCTTCACTACATCCTTACCACTCCTCCCCAATTGATTCTATATGCTACTCATCACATTAATTATTCCAAACCTTTTCTTCTGCAGTCAAACTTTCCTACCCCTACCTGTTTGGAAATAGAGAGAAAGGTAAATTGAAAGTATCTACACTTAAAAAGATCACCATTTAATCAGAGAAATAACATATAAGTAACTAAGTACAAACAAGATAGATAGATTATTGAAATACATGTGTGTATAGATAGATAGATATTAGATATATGATAAATTGGAGCTAATTAACAGGCACTAATTTAAGGAGATTTATTTGTTATATATTCTAATGCAACAATGCTATGCTTAGTTATTAAACAATGAAAAAATTGTTAAGCATGTTTATTTTCTCTTATCTTTTTTTCAATAAAGGTTTTATTTTTGATTAATAGCTTTTTCCATATTCTAGCAAATAATTATTTGATAATGAATTTTCATTGTTACATTTGCTGTTTTAATTGTACTAGATTTGAGATTTTCTGCCATGAAAATTTTTATTTTAAGGTATTAGCTAGGATGGAATTTATCCAGGGCTGATATAAACCAAAATGACAGAATTCAAATTGTAGATATTCTACCCAAAAGGAAAATCATCAAATTTATATAATTATCATCTGAGAACTAGTCTAGTACAAGACATGACCAAAAACTTGAGTATTTGGCAAATCTTTTGGCCACAGAATTCCTGTAACTGTATTAAATGGCAACTTCAATAGAAGTCACAAACAATGTTTGTAAAGAAAACAGTATCACACATAAATTTTCTAATACACAATGTAAAGTGTATTTTTTTATTCCTAGTGATTTTTTAAAAATGATAAAAAGATGTAAGGTATAAGATAGAACAATGGATATAAATTGGAAAAAGCATAGAATGTCAAATTCTAATATGATACAGTGGATTGAATGCAATACTTGCAGTAAGAAACATTTAATTTCTCTTAATTACAAATTTGAATTGATAACAATTAGTTGAAAGATGAAGAGAAAGGAATTTATAGTATTTAAAGTACCTACTCTGTGCTAAGTGCTTTTTACAAAGATTATCTCATTATATCCTTATCAAGACCTTTAAGCAAAAGGTACCATTATTATCCTCATTTTACAGTTAAGGAAACTAAGACAAACCAAAATTAAATGATTGCCTAGAGCCATGAGAGTTAATTTATGTCTAAAGCTGACTTTGAACTTGGGTTTTCCTGAGTCTAGGCTCAGCACTCTATCCCCTTTACTCCCTGTGGCCTTCAGTAATTGCAGTACCTGCATCACAGGTTTGTTGTAAGGATAAATGAAATAAAGCATGCATATAAGTTCTTCATTGAAATGAATCATCATAAGATTTTTTTAATATAATTGCACATTTATATAAAATGCTATTTTACAAGATTTCAAGATTTTAAGCACTGGTTTACTTAAGTTGACTCTTGCTGGAACTGAACAGTGTCATGGAAAAGTTTTGACTTCAAAGTTGTAGTCCTTTCTCTGTCACTATCTAGTTTTCTGACAATAAACAAGACCTTTCTTTGCCTCAATTTCCTTATCTGAGGAAAATCAGAAGGCTAGGTGATCTCTAAAGTATCTTATGTTAATAAAATGAATCTTGGCTAGTCATTTATATTGTCAAAATGCTTCCACTAACTGAATTTGATTATGTTTTCCTCTCTTACCTAAGTATCCCTGCAGAATAATGGCTGGAGCAGATTAATATTCAGGGAAATAAAAAATAAATAAATAAATAAGAAGTATACAGCATCACAGGAGCAGATTAAGCACAAGTATTAAGGACACAGTACAAGAATTTTATCTCCAAAACAGGTTTGCAAGAAATATCATAGGCCCAAAACCTAAAGTGATGCAAGAAAGATTTATTCTTATTGAACGCACCTCAAAATTTGTCATGATTTAGGAAAATAAAGGAGATGGAAAAAATCAATAAAAATTATGTTTAATCTGTTTTAACAAAAATGGCTTTAACCAAGGATAGTAACATTAGAATAATCAGAATAAAATGAGACTACTTACTTAACACATTTGGGACTAATGAATAACGATTTACTGTCTTCCTTTTTCAATCATATTTTAGAGGGCAACATTTTCCAACCTTTCCTTTGTACAACACTTTTGCACACTGATAATTATACCTTCACAAAAATGATTATAGATTTAACAAAAGAAGGAAATTTCAAGGTTACTTAGTTCCACCACTTATTTTAACAGATTAAGAAAAAATAACCTGAAAATTTATTTGCCACACAGTTAATAATAGGTAGAGTCAGTATATAATTGTCCTTCTCCTGATTCCAAATCTACAACTTCAGAAGGATATGATAATGTCACTCTGAAAATGAAGAATGAAGTCATGAGAGGGCGTCTACCAACTTTTCTCCAAAAGACGTTCTAGGGTCACTTGTCCTTCCGCGAGGAAAATTTTCCTAGAGACAAATCAGTCCTGGGACCTGATTGGATTCTGCTTCCCTATTTGATGTAGTTACCTAGCCACCTGAAAGAATGAAAAGTTCCATTTACATGCAATGATATTTCCTTTGATTTGATGGATTTCTGATCTCACTGAACACCAATTCTTCTTATCCTGTCCTAATGATTTGGCATATTTCCACATGAAGCCTTGGGGCCAAATCCAAAAAATATAAGTATTACTATAACTTTACTGCCTTAAGTCCAAACAAACTTCCTTTTGTTAAGTCTTCAGTGAATAGTTCATTTCCTCACAGCATGAGGTATTCCACATCTAGTCTCCTAAGTGTGACTACATTGAAATTAATCTGTGTACCTAAGATAATTAAAGAGAGAATAGGAAATTAAAGTAAAAAGAAGAAAGGGAAAATATTCATAAAATTCATTACTCATAAACTCTAAATCATAAACCTGACTCCAAGGGGAGCTCTTAGAGAAACAGAACTCTGAACCAAAGATGATTCTTGTAATCATCAGAAGGGAAGAGGTCTGAATTAGATCTATTAATCAAGCATGACTCACTACACACATTGATGAGTATCTTTGATATTGTGATGTATCCTAATATGTTGTGTTCAGCATTATTCCACCATCACTAAAATAATACATATACAGAAGAAACCATTGGCTGAAATAATAATTTTGAAGCTTCTTGAGTCAAATCCCAATGAATTACAAAAATAAGAGAATTTAAAAGAATGAAAATACTCATTTGAATTAGTAATAAAACACAAAATAGGAAAAGGAAATTAGTAATTTCTCAAGGTCATAGAATCTCAGTTAGGAAGGACCTAAGAAGTCAACTATTCCAACTTGTATTTAAATAAGAATTTTTACAACATATCCAATGAATGCACATCCCCAGATTTTTCTTAAAGACTTCTGATAAAGGAAAACTCACTAGCTCCTAATGACATCATTCCAGTTTGGATCAACCCAAACTATTGTAAACTTTTTCCTTTCTTTATATACTTTCATTTTTTTCTCTACAACTTCTACTGAATAGGTTTTTTAGTTCTTCCATCTGAATAAGCAAAGCTCCTCTTCTACATGACAGTCCTTCTTTGTCTTATTTTAAAATTATAAAAGATTACTTCAATGAAATAATTACAGGAATAACATTGACCCTTGCATAGCCTTGTATTTCAGATTTTTTTCCTTCTTCCCCCCCACCCACTCCCCTAGATGGCAAGAATGCTTATTTTTTTAAAACAAGGAAAAAAATTTGTTCTCTCTGTCTCTATCTCTTTCTTTATCTCTCTATAAATATATAAATGTCTGTATATCTGTATGCACTTAGATGCATAGATAAATAGATGTGTGTTTGACTTTTACATGAGAATATTGATTGCATTTTAAAAGAAACCGTTCTCTGAGCTTTTCCAGGGAAAGCAAATAATTCAACACTCTTGACTTATGTGATGATGTTTAGAGTACAAGTTTCAAATATTTTATTCTTCGACTAAAATCTCTGCATTAGATCATAGCTATAAGAATAAAATGTAAAAGGAAAAACTCATAACTGACCCACTGACTACTTACTTTGATCACTTTGGGCACTTCACGTCATCCTATTGCCACTAATTTTTGATTAGTATTCAGTTAAAATTTCTTAATTATTACTCTTCCAAGTCCATGCTTTCTCTGAATTATAGATGGAGAATAAGATAGAAGAAAGATGTAAGGTCTATCTGGAAATGTGATGATAGGGAATAGAAAAGGGAATTCTTTATTTACTGTGTCATCTTTTACCAGTTCTTCCTAGAAGTAAGAAAAAATATCCTATAATTCTAGGCAAAAGAAGAAAAAAAGGACTTTTTTTCTCCTAGAAAATCAATATATAATTAATTATTTCACAAAATAATTACATCAAAAAGATTTTTCTTACGAAATAAATATGCACAGGATTTTGAATAACTAAAATAGTGCTACTTTTAAAAATCATGTTCATTGAATATTTTCATTACAATAAATCATACAGATGTGCAATAGATATTCCTATTGAATAGTACTATAATATGGTTTACAATGTTTGAAGACTTGTCAGTGAATTTCTTAGACTCATATTTGTTGATTCTGAATTCAGTTTGTGACAAGTCATTTGTGTGCCCTGGGCAAGATTTGAAAATTGATCGTTTATGAGTTTATGTTTTTCTGACCATCAGAAGTTTTGAGCTGTCACTGCAAGATTTGTGATTTATCATAAAATAAATTTTACATGACACAAAGTGGAATTTCCTTTCAATAAAAATTGAATCAAAATTATTTATACACTCTTCAATGTTGATAAGAAATTAGTTGAGTGTAATAATTTTAATGATTATATGATTATATTTTTATTCATACAGGTTTGTTCTTATACACACACACACTCACAGACACAGACACACACACACACATACATTATTCCAATATGTCAATCTGCTTTGCACTAGTTTCTCAATAGTTGTGAAAGTTCTGACAGATTCTTCAAAATCAGAAACACCTTACATATGGAATATCCACTGTTCAATAACAATCATCTACAAACATTTATTAAATTCTTGGTACATTTATTGAATCCTTTGCAAGCAAAGAGCTAGTTTTGCTCAAAAATAAAAAATAAACTACTCACCATAAAGAAAATAGTGGTTTAAATTCTACCATAATGCAGGGAATGCAATAGGAGAGACACTTTACTGAGAAGAGGTGCTACATTATTTAAATTTTATAGCTGAGAAGACAGAGGCAGATAGGATTAAGTGACTTGCCCAGAGTCACAGTGCTAATAAGTGTGTGAGGCCAAATTTGATGGTTTTATGACTTCAGGTCCAGAAGAAAAAAAACTGAATTACTTACCATCTCAGGGAAGGGAGAGGATAGCAAAGGAAGGAAGGACGGATAGAATTTAGAACTTGAAATTTTAAATAAAAAGGTAAAAAAAATGAAAAAAAAATAAATAGTACTGTTAATCTAAAAAAATTAGGAGAAAGATAAGACACATAAAGAAATTCTCTACATTACTACTGATTAGAGAACTGCAAATGAGAATTAACTTGAGCTAATTTTGACTAATATTAAACAAGAATATGAAAAATTATGGAGAAGATGTGGAAAAACTGGGATACCAATGAACTTTTGGTGGAGTTGTGAATTAGTCCAGCCATTATGAAGAACAGTTTGGAACTATGTGAAAAGGGCTATAAAAATTGTACATACTCTTTGACCCAGAAATAACACTACTAACTCTGTATTTCAGAGAGATCAAAGAAAAGAGAAATGTTAGCAAAGGAAAAATACTATTTTAGAATAAGCAATTATTTTCTAAATATTATATCATTACCTTACACTCTAAAAACATGTCTTCAAAGGTAAGATTATCTTGCTTTGCCCTCTGTCTCGAATAATGTCAAAACAATGTTTAACAACAACAACAACAATAACAACAAAATCTTTTGAATTCTGAATTATATCTTTCCCTTTCCCTTCCTGAGAAGGTAAAAAATCTGATGTAAGTTATACATATGCAATCATATAAAACATTTCCATATTAGTAATTTTTATAAGAAGATTGGAAAAAAAAGAATGAAAAAAGAAAAGAAAGTGAAAATAGTATGTTTCAGTCTGTATTCATACACTATCAGTTCTTTCTTTGGAGGCAGATAGCATATTTCAACATAAATCTTTTGGTATTGTTTTACTTTGTTGAGATTATTTAAACCATTCAAAGTTCGTCATTGCCTTGTGTGATTAATCTCATGCTTCTTTAAACTCATAGTCATTATTTATTACAATTTAATTGCATTTATGTACTACAATTTGGTTATTCAGTGGACATCTAAGCTATTTCCAGTTCTTTGCTGCAACAAAAATAAGTTCTATAAATATTTTGGTAAATAAGAAGTTTTCATCTGTATTAATTTTATTAGATAGAATTGCACATGTATATGCATACATGCACACACATGTACACACATGTACACACATATTGCACACACATATATGCATATATATATATGCCTGATGATGGCATATCTGATTCAGAGAGTATATGTGTTTATGTATGTATGTATGCATGTGCATGTATGTATGTGTATACTCTTATCTGTATATATAATGCATACATATACATGTAAATAACTTCCTTAAAAATTAAAGCAAGCAATAAAAATTCATTACAAATTCAACCATTAATTCTATCTGTGAAAGTCTGCTATGTTACTCTGTCTTTGTATAGTCTTTGGTGTTCAGGTAACATTTTGTTAATTGTATGGGCAGCCAGGTAGCACAGTGGATAGAGTGCTGGGTCTAACATCTGCGTCTAACATCTAAAATCTGCCTCAAACATTTACTAGCCATGTGATCCTAAACAATTCACGTTACCTAGTTTGCCTTATTCCTTACCCATAAAATAAGCTGGAGAAGGAAATGGCAAACTCTTCCAGTAGTTATGAAAAGAAAACTCCCCAAATAGAGTAATGAAGGGTCAGATATGATTGAAATGACTGAACACAAGCATGTAATATGGATACGTGTATTTGTATATTGTATGTTTTATGTATGATTTATTTATATTGAATGCATTTATACATTTGCATGCTGAATATATGAGACATTTTATTATGCATATAGTTTATATGCATATATTTTATGTATAATGAATGAAATATATTTAACATGTATATATATATATGTGTGTGTGTGTGTGTGTGTGTGTATAAAATATATATATGTCCACACACAGATATGTGAATGCTTGTGTATGTGGCAGACAGTGTTTAAACTTAATTTCTTTCAAAATGCTTTCCAGTTTTACCATAATTTCTTGTCATATAGAAAATTATTCCCCAAGTGAGTCTTGTTCCTGTGTCAGACCAATCTTAATATAACAATCTTATATTTTTGAGGTATGGAAATACCAAGAATTTTTATGATAATAATTATATATGGGCATATATATAAATCATATTTACCAAATGTTATTTTTCAAAATAATTTCCTTACAACAACATTGGGAAGTACTATTATCCTCATTTTATAGATGGTGAAATTGAAGATCAGATATATTTGGTCACTTGCCCATATTCAATTTATGAGTAAATGTAAGAGCCAGTATTTGAACTGAGTTCTTTTGGTTCCAAGTCCAGCATTCTTTTCCTACCTAAAACCACTAACCTATATTTTGACATTATCACTTTAGCAGCATATTTGAAATGTACGTAAGTGGATTAGTCCTTAAAAAGGTAGTTATATAGTATGACTATTAGAACACTGGTGATCATTTCCATCATTTCAAAATTGTTCCTTTTTATGAAACTTTGGAATTGTTTTTTGAATTCATTTAAATTTGGAGAGTCTTAAGCATTTATATTTTTCCCCTGTGTATAAATATTCCCATAAAATCATACAAGACAAGTCAATTAGCTTTTTCAAGGTCATGAGTTTGTTGAAGTTAATGTCCTATTACTTTACAAACCTGCAGTCTGTTAGGAAACAACAGGTGATAGTGACCTGTTAAATGTACACATCTCTGGAATATCACTCCTAGGATCAAGAAAGTTCAATTTTCTTTAAAAAGGTTTTTAGGTCATATGTACTGATGAAAATTTGAAGGACTCTACCATCTAGGGTGATGGTAGAGATACTTTTATATATTTGTATTTACCAAAATGACACTAGGTAGTTGTCTAATTTACCTATTTCTCTGCCCCAGCCAAGGTGAGAACTCAGGAATGATGATTTTCTGTGGCTTTATTTTCCATCCCATCATGTCCTTCATATGGCCTAGGGCTTGGCTTCTACTCCAGATTCCAAATTAATCATTCTCCTTGCTTGACATCTCTTGAGTTTTTAAAACAGGTTCCTACTCCTGCAGTAAGAAACTATTTAATTACTCCCCAAGTGCATAGCATGGTTCTTTATACACTGAAAAAACTCAGAGCAATTTCTAGAAGGGGCAAACAAACTCCTATGGCTTTGGCTGATAATGATGATGGTGGGAGGAGGTATGTCAACTCTGAAAATATTTAAGAATAACTAATTGCAAAAAAATAGTGACGATGTAAAACATCACAAATATAGTTCTTTAAACTTCAAAAGACTAAGAAATTTAAGTATATAACTTTTGGAATACTGGAATATAATTTTCAGCATGAATGGCTTTTTAGATCTTTTTCAGATTATGCAGTCAAAGTAGGAGGAAATTCTATATACTATGAAAGTTATCTTGATACATTTTGGTTCTCTTCACCATCAAACCATTTCAAACCTGAAATCTATATAAGACTTAGGGGGGAAAACTAATCTCTAGCCATTGATAAATTTCCATATAGAACAAAGTTGAAATAGTCCATTGTATAAAAGAGACATTTGTAGTCCCATAACAATTTCAAATGGTATTCTCAAAGGTGAGTATTTGCATGAACCTGAAAGCAGTTACAAAACTCAGTGCCATTCAAATGGAAAGATAGTTTTGTACACATTTTTAAGAGAAAGAGGGATTACTAAAAGTTCTTTTTTTTTTAAATTGTGTGACCTTGGCTGAATAACATTTCATTTTGCATGTTTTCCCAGTTATGAATGACTTTGCCATTTGATAATGCATTTCTCTGGTGTGATATGTACTGTTTGATGTCACATGATTAATTAAGTAGAATTTGGTCCTTGGAGATAATACCATTGATATAAATTTAGAGTAAAATGATGGACATATGTGGATGATATTTTAAATTGGTTGCTTATGACTTCACTGAATAATTTTGCTGCAAAATAGAGAAAATAGATTATAATAGTTGAATCTTGCTGAATTCTGGGCTCCATAGGTATTATGAGAATCTGTGTTCAGCTCACCTAGCAATAAAATTTTAATAGCAATTTTAGAATCACAAAATAGGGTTGTAGGTAATGGGTTAGGCATGTCTTAAGAGAAAATGAGTATGCTTCTACCCAGGAGATTTAATGCAGTCAATATGCAAGAAAAGCAAATATAAAGTTTTGGAACTAAAGTAAGAAAAAAAAATGTTGAATTCCAATTGCTCCTGCAGACTTTCTTAAATGGTTACCCTGACCTCCAGTTTTTCTCCTTCTTTCCAAAGAACAAAACGTTTTTCCTCCAGTGAACCATATGGCTCCTTTCTATGTTTTTTCACCATTTTTGGCACAATATATTTAAATATCTCTCTGAATGCTGTATATTCTCATGCCATTCTTGGACTTCTGTAATCATAGAGGGAAGTAATCAACTAGCAACTTCAGACTAATTCAATTCAGCAAAAATTTGGTATAAAACCAAATTATCAATAAGGGTTCAAGGTTGATTTTCAAAATGGATAGAATAAGCGATAATGATAATGAATAGAAACTAGAAGATAAATTTATTGAACTCATTGTCCTAATGTTTACTCTTGGGACCAAAATATATGCATTGGTATATCTAAGTAATGTGGATATAACTTGCCTAGATTGCCTGGCTCTACATCATTTCAGAGAGCCACTTTATTATTCCATATCCTTCTGTTTTCCTGGACTTCATCAATTTCATTAAACTTTTTTTTTTTTTTTTGCAAATTTTGCAAGATGGCATCTAGTCCTCCTTAGCAACTCTTGCCCTTGGTGACTCTCCCTTTTCTGTTTAAAAAATATTGTGGATGGATATCTAGTATCTCCTCCCTAATTCTCTATTATTTAAAAAGAAAACCAACAGAAGTCTTATTATTATTACTCACTCAGATACTTTACTGCATTTCATCATCTCCAGATGATACAGATCATTATTCAAAAGGAAATTGATCTTCAACCTTTCACGTCCTTGGATAATTTAGCTCCCTCACCATTTTCTACCTCACTATAATTTTCTGATTTTTTTTAATTTAATGGTTTCTTAGTTATAGTGTGAGTTCCTTGAAAGCAAGAACTGCCTTATTCCTTTTTTTTTTTGTAATCCCAGTGCTTAACACAATACCTCAAACATAATATCTCCATTCTGCTCAGTGGATTATAGGTAAAATGTTCTGAGGTGAATGTTTATCCAAAGAGTTAGTACAGACCAGAAATATGAAAAAAACTACAGATACTCAACAGAGGTAACTTGAAGAGCAAAAATATGAAGTCATAGAACTGTTATAAGAGTTGCCTTGGCTATAATGGAAGGTTCAGAGTAGGAGAGAAAATGAGCTAACTAAATCACATTATCTACTATTCAAAAGTTAGCATCAAATTCCTGGGAAAAGGGAAAATTCTGTATTAGAAATGAACACACTAATCATTTAATTGAGTCTTTGGCCTAGACACAAATATCACATGACTAGATATTGATATTCTAAATAAATCCTGGCATAGAAAAGGCATGATCTTTTAGTTTATACAACCTTTTAACTCATTCTTCTTATTCTCTATCCTTGAATGATCAATAAGGGTCAAGTCATTATTGACTTAATCACAAGGATATGCCAGACTTTTCATTGGAAAGATACTGATGTATGGAAAAATTGAAAACAATGAGAAGTAGATGGAGAGAAGTAGATCTAGGTTTGTCAGAGTGAAAAACATGCAGATACCATTATAAAAATCACTACAAATAAATAAAACAAGCAGATAAATAAGTATAAAGAATATTAAGAGAAACTAGAAAACATGGCACTCTCAATTGCAAATAAAAATATTACTAGAATTTTGCCAATTGAAACTATTTCTAGTCATATGAAGAGGTGCTCCAAATCACTACTGATCAGAAAAATGAAAATGAAGACAACTCCAAGATACCACTGCATACTTGCCAGATTGGCTAAGATGACAGGAAAAGAAAATGTTGAATGTTGGAGGGGATGTGGGTAAACTGGGACACTGATACATTGTTGGTGGAACTGTGAACGGATCCAACCATTCTAGAGAGAAAACTATGCTTAAAAGTTATCAAACTGTGCATACCCTTTCACCCAGCAGTGTTTCTATTGGGCTTATATCCCAAAGAAATCATAAAAGAAGGAAAGGGCCCCACGTGTGCAAGATGTTTGTGGCAGCTCTTTTTGTAGTGGCTAGAAACTGGAAACTGAATGGATGCCCATCAATTGGAGAATGGCTGAATAAATTATGGTATATGAATGTTATGGAATATTATTGTTCTGTAAGAAACAACCAGCAGGACGATTTCAGAGAGTACTAGAGAGACTTGCATGAACTGATGCTAAGTGAAATGAGCAGAATCAGGAGATCAATGTACATGGCAACAGCAATACTATATGATGATCAGTTCTGATGGACATAGCTGTTTTCAACAATGAGGTGATTCAGGCCTATTCCAATGATCTTGTAATGCACCCAGAGAGAGGGCTGTGGGACCTGAAAGTGGATTATAACATAGCATTTTTGCTCTTTTTGTTATGGTTTGTTTGAATTTCATTTTCTTTCTCATTTTTCTTTTTACTTTTTGATCAGATTTTTCTTGTGTGACACAATAACTATATAAATATGTATGAGTATATTGGGTTTAACATATATTTTTTTTACCATGTTTAATATATAATGGATTACATGCCATCTAGGGGAGGGGGGAGCGGTAAGGGAAGGAAAATTTGAACACAAGATTTTTCAAGCATCAATGTTGAAAATATATGTGCATATGTTTTGAAAATTAAAAAAATCAATAATAATAATAATAATATAATAATAATAAGGGCAGAGCCAAGATGGTGTAGAGTAGGCAGGTCTTTGTATGAGTTCCTCCAGGCTTCCCTCAGAAAATATCAGATCAAACCTCTGAAATGGTTTTGGAGTTAAAGAACTCACACATATTTGGAGGGTAATAAATTTCCAGCAGAAGATAGTTGGAAAAAATTCAGGAAAGGCCTGTTTCAATTGGGCACAGAGGGAAGTGACTGAGTGCAGGTGCAAGGAGTCAGGGCAGTGTGATATCCATGCAAAAAGGAATCTACAGGGAGGTTCTTTGCCAAAATTCAGCAGCAATGGCTAATTTGTCTTGGTTCAGAAGCTAGTGGATCAGCACACCAGCTGTGACACCTCCAAAATAACTGCAGAATGCAAACAGTGAGGCTGAACTCTAAGATAACATGGAGTTGGCCACACCAACCCAACATAGGAAGGGAGTCAGCAGCACCAATACCAGAGCAGTGAAGTCTCTGTTGCCTATAGAGGAAACTTGGGACAATCTCCACTTTGCTCTAAGAGCAGAACTCAACCTTTAAAAATGAGTAAAATAGCAAAAAGAACTCTGTCCATAGATAGCTTTTATGGAGAGAGAGAAGAATAGACCTCAAACATTGAGGTTCCTAAAGGAATCTAATCAGCTATAGATGAAGCCTCAAGGGTTGATATGAGCTGGTCCCCATTTCACAAGGTTTTCACAACATATTTTCACAAGAAAATATCTGAAGAAAACTTCTTGAAAATGAGTTGATGAAATGGGAAAAGTATATAACTCCTTACAAAAGATATATGAAAAAGATACCAACTCATTGCAGAAATAGTAAATGCATTTTTTTTTCAGATCATGATGTAATAAAAATTACATGGAATAAAAGCCCTGGGGGAAATAGACCAAAATTAATTGGAAACTAAATAATCTAACCTAAAGAATGAATGGGTAAAACAGCAAATTACAGACACAATTACTAATTTCATCCAAGAGAATGACACTAATGAGATAACATACCAAAATTTGTGGGATACGGCCAAAGCTGTAATAAGGGGAAATTTTATATCTCTAGATGTTTATTTGCATAAAATAGAAAAAGAAAAAATCAATTAATTGGGCTTGCAACTAAAAAAGCTAGAAAAAGAACAAATTAAAAAACCCCAATCAAATACCAAACTTGAAATCCTAAAAATAAATTATCTGAAGAAAATTCACTACAAAATAGTGAAATGTAAAAAGCATATAACTCCTTAAAAAATACAGTTGGCAAAATTGGAAAAGAACAAAAGTTCCTGAAAAACAGAATTTGTGAAATGGGGGAAAAAAATCCATAGACCAAAACAACTCATTTAAAAAGTCAATTTGACAAATACAAAAAGAAGTTTTAAAAAAGTAAATGAAGAAAATAATTCACTAAAAATTAGAACTGAGCAAATGGAAATGAATGACTCAATAAGACATCAAGAATCATTCAAGCAAAGCCAAAAAAATGAAAAAATTGAAAAAAAAAAGTAAAATAGCTACTTGGGAAAACAACTGACCTGAAAATTAGATCTAGGAGAGAAAATCTAAGGACTATTGGATTTCCTGAAAACCATGATGATAACAAGATTTTAGACACTATTTTCCAGAAAGTCTGCCTGGATATCATAGAATCAGAAGATAAAATAGCCATTGAAAGAAGTCACTGAATACCTCCTGAAAGAGACCCCAAATTAAAACTCCAAGCAATATTGTGGCTAAATTTCAGAACTATCATACCAAGGAAAAAATATTACAAGCAGCCAGAAAAAAAGCAATTCATATGCCGACAAATCACAATAAGAATTACTCAGGATCTAGCAGTTTCCACCTTAAAGTATTGAAGGACTTGGAATCTGATATTCTGAAAGGCAAAGGAACTTGGAATGCAGCCAAGAATAATCTACCCCACTAAACTGAGCATTTTCTTTCAGGGAAGATGGACATTCAATGAAGCAGGTGAATTCTATTTATTTCTGATGAAAAGACCAGAAGCTAAACAAAAAAAAAAAAAAAAAAAAAAAAAAATTGACCTCCAAATAGAGAACTCCAGAGAAGTATAAAAAGGTAAAAAGAAAAGAACTTTTGAGAACTGTATTTCTGTTAAGAACTGTATTTCTGTTATAGGTATACATAGTGCATGTATAATTTGATTATACTATTATAATATAAAAAAGAAACTAGAGGTGGAAAGGGCATTCTACAAGAAAAAGGGGAAAGTGGAGAGAAAATGAGGAAAATTGCATCTCAGGAATACACAAAGGAACCCTACTAATTAATTGAGGGAAAGAAAGGGAGAGGATGACCATTGTATGAATCTAAGTCTCATCAGATTTGGCTCAAAGAGAAAATATTAGACATATTTGGTTTCACAGAAAAGCTTCTCTCACCTTATAAAAAAGTGGGAGGGGAAAGGGGAAAAGGAAAGGGTAGGCTAAATAGAAGAGAAAACAGAAATAGTAAAGGATTAAGAAAGGTGGAGGGACACCTAAAGGGGATGGCTGTTTGAGGAAAGTGGTGCTCATAAGTAAAATACTGGGGAGTAGGGAAAGGGGAAAAGGAAAGAGAAAAGTATAATTTGGGGTTAATAAGATGGCAGGAAATACAGAATTAGTAGTTTTAACCATAAATGTGAATGGGGTGGACTCTCCCATAAAGCAAAATTGGATTGCAGACTGGATTAAAACCTACAATATGTTCACAAGAAACAAATTTAAAGCAGAACAATGCATAAAGAATAAAGGGAAAAGGCTGCACCAGAATCTTATTATGCTTCAGGTGAAGTAAAAAAAAAATGCAAGGGTAGCCATGCTGATCTCAGATCAAGCAAAAGCAAAAATAGATTTAATTAAAAGAGATAAGAAAGGAAAATATATCTTACTAAAGGGTACCATAGATAATGAAGCAATATCAATACTAAACATATAGGCAACAAATTGTATAGCATGGAAATTCCTAAAGGAGAAATTAAGGGAGTATCAAGAAGAAATAGCAAAAGTATAATAGTGGGAGATCTCAACCTTGCTCTCTCAGAACAAGATAAATCAAATCACAAAATAAATAAAAAAGAAGTTAAAGAGGTAAATAGAATACTAGAAAAGTTAGATACGATAAATCTTTGGAGAAATTTGAGTGGAGATAGAAAGGAGTACACTTATTTCTCAGCAGTTCATGGAACCTATACAAAAATTGACCACAAATAGGACATAAACACCTCAAAATCAAATGCAGAAAGGCAGAAATTGTAAATACATTATTTAGATCACAATGCAAAAAAAATTTACATTCAATAAAAGGCCCGGAGAAAATAGATTAAAAAGTCATTGGAAACTAAATAATCTCATCCTAATGAATGAAAGGGTGAAATAGCAAATCATAGACACAATTAGTAATTTCATCCAAGAGAATGCCAATCATGAGACAACATCCCAAAAGTTGTGGGAGGCAGTCAAAGTGGGAATAAGGGGAAATTTTATATCTCTAAATGATTACTTGCATAAAATAGAGGAAAAGAAGATCAATGAATTGGGCTTGCAACTAAAAAAAAAGCTAGAACAAGAACAAATTAAAACCCCACAATCAAATACCAAACTTAAAATTATAAGAATAAAAGGAGAGGTTAATAAAATTGAAAGTAAAAAAAAAAAACTATTGAATTAATAAATAAAACTAAGACTAGGTTTTATGAAAAAAAAAAACAACAAAGTAGATAAACCTTTAGTTAATTTGATTAGAAAGAGGAAAGAGGAAAATCAAATTGTTAGTCTCAAAAAGTGAAAAGGGAGAACTTTCCAGCAATGAAGAGGAAATTAGAGCAATAATCAGGAGTTACTTTGCCCGACTTTATGCCAACAAATTTGATAACCTAAGTAAAATGGAGGAATACCTACCAAAATATAGATTGCCCAGATTAACAGAAGAGGAAATAAATTACTTAAATATTCCCATTTTTGAAAAAGAAATAGAACAAGCTATTAGTCAACTCCCTAAGAAAAAATTCCCAGGAGCAGATGGATTTACATCTGAATTCTACCAAATATTTAAAGAACAATTAACTCCAATACTATATAAACTATTTGAAAAAATAGGGAATGAAGGACTTTTACCAAATTCCTTTTATGACACAGACATGGTACTGAAACCTGAACCAGGTATGACAAAAACAGAGAAAGAAAATTATAGACCAATCTCTTTAATGAATATTGATTCAAAAATCTTAAAATATTAGCAAAGAGATTACAGAAAATCATCCCCAGGATAATACACCATGACCAAGTAGGATTTATACCAGGAATGCAGGGATGGTTCAATATTAGGAAAACTATTAGAATAATTGACTATATCAATAACCAAATTAATGAAAACTACATGATTATCTCAATAGATGCAGAAAAAGCATTTGATAAAATCCAAAATCCATTCCTATTAAAAACACTAGAGAGAGTATAGGAATAAATGGAGTTTTCCATAAAATAGTCAGTAGTATCTATTTAAAACCATCAGAAACTCTCATATGTAATGGAAATGAAATGATACCATTCCCAATAAGATCAGGGATGAAACAAGGTTGCCCACTATCACTATTACTATTCAATATTGTATTAGAAATGCCAGCTTTGGCAATAAGAGAAGAAAAAGAAATTAAAGGAATTAGAATAGGTAATGAGGAAACTAAAAATCATTCTTTGCAGATGACATGATAGTATACTTAGAAAACACTAGAGAAGCAACTAAAAAAACTCATAAAAAATCCACAACTTTAGCAAAGTTGCAGGATACAAAATAAATCCAAATAAGTCATCAGTATTTTTAGATATTACCAACAAAATCCAACAGCAAGAGATAGAAAGAGAAATTCCATTTAAAATACCAATCAATAGTATAAAATATTTGGGAATATATCTGCCAAGGAAAGTCAGGATCTATATGAGCAAAACTACAAAACACTTTCCATACAAATAAAGTCAGATCTAAACAACTGGAAAAATATCAAATGCTCTTGGATAGGTCGAGCGAATATAATAAAGATGACAATATTACCTAAACTAATCTATTTATTTAGTGCTATACAAATCAAATTCCCAAGAAACTATTTTCCTGACCTAGAAAAAATAACAACACAATTCATCTGAAAGAACATAAGGCCAAGAATTTCAAGGGAATTAATGGTACCAAAAAGCAAATGAAGGTGGCCTAGCTATACCAGATCAAAAATTATGTTATAAAGCAAAAGTCATCAAAACCATTTGGTACTGGCTAAGAATCAAAATAGTTGATCAGTGGATTAGGTTAGGTTCACAGGACAAAATAGTCAGTGACTATAGCAATCTAGTGTTTGATAAATCCAAAGACCCCAGCTTTTGGGATAAGAATTCACTATTTGACAAAAACTGCTGGGAAAATTGGAAACTAGTATGGCATAAACTAGGCACTGACCTACACCTAACATCATATACCAAGATAAGGTTAAAATGGTCTCAAGATCTAAACATAAAGAATGATATAAACAAATTACAAGAATAGAAGACGGTTTACTTCTCAGATCTCTGGAGGAGGAAGGAATTTGTGACCAAAGAAGAACTAGAGATCAATATTGATCACAAAATAGATCATTTTGATTATATTAAGTTAAAACGTTTTTGTACAAACAAAACTAATGCAGACAAGATTAGAAGTGAATCAAAAACTGGGAAAACATTATTACATTCAAAGATTCTGATAAAGGCCTCATTTCTAAAATACGTAGAGAATTGATTCAAATTATAAGAATTCAAGCCTTTCTCCAATTGATAAATGGTCAATTTATCAGACAAAAAGAAATTGAAACCATATGAAAAGATGCTTCAAATCACTATTGATCAGAGAAATGCAAATTAAGACAACGCTGAGATTGGCTAAGGTGACAAAAAAAGATAATGATAAATGTCGGAGGGGATGTGGGAAAACTGGGACACTGGTACATTGTTGGTGGAATTATGCACAGATGCAACAATTCTGGAACTATGCTCAAAAATTTATCAAACTGTGCATACCCTTTGACCCAGCAGTATTTCTATTCGGCTTATATCCCAAAGAGATCTTAAAGGAGGGAAAGGAACTCACATGTTTAAAAATGTTTGTGTCAGACCTTTTTGTAGTGTCAAGAAACCAGAAACTGAGTGGATGACTATCATTTGGAGAGTGGCTGAATAAATTATGATATATGAATGTTATGCAATATTATTGCTCTGTACTAAATGACCAGCAGGATGATTTCAGAGAGGCCTGGAGAGACTTGCATGAACTGATGCTGAGTGAAATGAGCAGAACCAGAATATCATTGTACACGGCAACAATAAAACTATAAAATTCTGATGTACAATGCTCTCTTCAACAATGAGATGATTCAAATCAGTTTCAATTGTTCAGTGATGAAGAAAGCATATTCACCCAGAGAGGCCTGTGGTAACTTAGTATGGATCAAAACATAGCATTTTCACTCTTTCTATTGTTGTTTACTTGTATTTTGTTTTCTTTCTAATTTTTTTTTCCTTCTTGATCTGATTTTCCTTGTGCAGCAAAATAACTTATAACTGTGTATACATATATTGGATTTATCATAAAATATATGATAACTATATTTTAATTTTTTCAATATATTTAACATGAATTGGACTACCTGCCATCTAGGGGAAGTGGTGGGGGGAAGAAGGGGAAATTTTGGAACAGAAGGTTTTGCAAAGGTCAATGTTGAAAAATTACCCATGCATATGTTTTGTAAATAAAAAGCTTTAATAAAAAAGAATCAATCAAGCACCCCCCCAAAAAAATAGAAGACAGTGTAAAATACCTCATTGGAAAAATATTTGACTTGGAAAATAGATCTAGAAGAGATAATGTAAGAATTATTGGACTTCCTGAAAAATATGATGAAAAAAAAGAAGGGAATTTCAGGAAGTTATCAAGGAAAACCTATGTTGAAGCTTGAAGGAAGTGCTTTTAATGAACTTTCTTTTCCTTCCTGGCTAGAATGTAGGGAATTTCCTGAATTTTTGACAACTCTGCTAAGATACTATGAAATCTGTCAGATATTATGGAACTCAAAAGACTGAATATGGATCCAGTGACAAACTATATACTTGTTATCTGAGAATGTCTCATTGCATTGGTCTAAAGTTAGTACCCTTTGGAGTCACAAAGACTTTATAAGACATTTTAAAGGGGTTTTAATCTGAATTACTATAAGAAAAGAAGGAATGGGTAGTGGAAGAAAGGTAACAGGAGATTGTCAAACTGAAAACTTTTCTGTGTGTGTGTGTGTGTGTGTGTGTGTGTATATGTGTGTATAGAAATATAGTTTAATTCTTATAGAAAAAATTCTTAGTTTTTTTTCCCCTTTCTTTAGTCTTTGTTTAAGCAGAGACAAAAAATCCCAAGGTATATATCTCAATATATTTCATTTATGGTTTCTTCAGAGGAGATGAACATTCATGTTTAATTTTCATACCCAAAGGGAAACTATCTTATGTTTCATTTTATTCAGTTCAAATTGAATCAAAATGTACAATGCAATGACATCTCACTTACCTGGTATCTTCTGGGAATAAGCTGTTGCACATCAGCAGTTAGTCAAGGTATCTGAAACCTACTATTACAAATAACAAAATTCTGTTATTTAATTTAATGTGAGAAACAGATTTACTAAAACAACTGTGAGAAACAGACTTAATAAAACAACATTTTATAATTTCTGCTTAGACATTAACTGTGTTCATGAGAGATGATCCTCATAAACTTGAGGAACACTTTTTCATATGTATATTCAGAACTAAAAGGGAAAATGAACACCTAAATAAGTCAAGAGAAGACACACATAGTGAATAAGTGTGGTCTCACAATCCTTACATTAAAAATAAAATCAATGTGGTTTCCAACTCTACACAATCTTTAACCAACTTCCTTTAAAAGCAATCCATGTTAATTAAACTAACCAATTAGCAATTAATAGAACCTTGTAACCACAATTTAATCCTATTTAATAGCAAATAGGTGAGTAAACCCTCATCATATGTGCTGGGGAGGAAAAGGGATCAGGCATTAAGTGATTTCTTTCATCTTAATCTAAAACTTTTTTCAAATTATCTTATTTTTAAATTTAAAATATAAATTGGAAAATATATTTTTTCTCATGAAAATTAATTTAAAGACATTAAAATGAACAATAATTAGGTAATGTATCAATTTAGGAATAATGTAATATTATTTCCTGCAATACATATTTAAATGCATTGTGGAACATTTAAATGACATAAGCAAAAAAAAAGTTTCAATAGGGAGTGTATAAGAAAACCTCTTTTAAATAATCCTCAGTAGTGACACTGGGCTGTATTTATGCAATAATTATCAGAATGAGAAGTAAAAATAGTCATTCAAACATTTGGATATCAAATGTACCCAATGACAAAACATATAGGTATTTGGAAACATCTAAATATGGAATATCTTTGTTACTTACTAAATTTTTCATTTGTTATAAAAGTGAATCAAAATATTTTGATTTCATGCATATATTTTGATCATTACAGCTTAAATATTTATTTTAGTTATATTATTCTATGATCACATAAGAAATTCTTCTGTATCTCTGATCGTTGAGATATAATTGAAAATCTTTCCAAAAAGTAAATCAGGGTACTCCTAAACATTGTTTTTCTTTTTTTTGAGGGAAGCTCATCTTTAGACAACAACAACAAGCAAAACTAGTTATATTAAATATAGCTTTTCCTTTTCCAAATTTCATGTAGATTTCTTGCCTTCATAGTCATTAAGAAGTCTGCTGTGTCACATGAAATACTTACCAAGGGTGATGACTGATATTTGTAACCTCACAATCTGTGCCCAATCCTACTTGTTGACAACAAAAGCATTAATGCATTTTGAATAGAACATATTGTGTTGGGTTAGTTTAATTAACATATACACATATTACAGATTAAACTCCATGATTTTTTTAAATGTGTAAAATTTTGAGTATACAACCTCCCCCCCCACCTCAAAATATTCCTAGCCATCAAGTATGGCAAAGAAAGGTGAGGATTTATATTTTACTGACATGTGTGTGCTTGTGTGCATTAAGGGGATAGGTGGGAGAAGGTATGATCAATGGTGTTCTGAATTTAATTCCATCAAACTCAGAGAGTCAATTGTTAAATTTTCATTTACAACATTTACACCATGGAAAAAAGCAGATGTCACAAATCAGAGCATAATTTCTTATTTTTTATTGTCTAGGCTTAAAAAAGTGGAGAAAATATTGTGAATTAAATTTAAAATTAAGGGTCAGCTGTTAGATATTTACTATCATACCACATATAAAGATCAGAAATACAAAACACACAAAAACAAATAAAAATAATTAATAATTGTGTTTGTCTACCACTCTCACTTTTCATGCCCTTTCATGATTGCAGGTATATGTTGTTTGATTTTTTATGCTACTTTGCTTCATTGCACTTGACAGATATTTAGGTTTATATTGTTTTTAAAAATTAAATATTTATAGCAATATTGTGTCAAGAAAGTCTTAACTTTGGTGACTCTTGGTACCATTTTCCCAAGAGAACATGCTCCCATCTTGTCACTGTCACATTTTGACAATCCTCACAATATTTCAAACTTTTTCATTATTAGTATACTTTTTTAATGATTTGTGTGATCAGTAATCTTTGATGTTACTGTTGTAATTGTTTTGAGGCCCCACAAACAGTGATGATAAAAAATAGTGAACTTAATTGACAAATATATGTGTTTCTATTGTTCCACTAACCCATGATCCCCCATATATTTTCTTTTACTCAAACATCTTTATTTCCTGAGACACAAAAATAATGAAACTGGAACAATGAATAATTCTTCAAAGTCCTCTAAATGTTCACATGAAAGGAAGAGTCAATTGATTTGACAAATGCTATTGTTGATTTATGTTAAAAAATTGGCCACAGCCAATTTTTGGCAACCACCACTCATCATTTCGCAGTCATCAACATAAAGGCAAAACCCTCTAAGCAAGAAAAAAAAAATTATAACTTGCTGAAGACTGAAATGTTGATTAGCATTTTCTAATGATAAGGTATGTACATTTTAAAGACATAATACTGATGAAGTAGCAGGTACATATGATGAAGTATCAAGTTATGGAAGAGTGGTTTAGATTGTGAAAAATTTACAACCTGTGTTACCATAGTCTCAAGGGACCTTTATTGACATGAAAGAGCTAGAAATGATTTAACAATGAGCTGTGAGTGAAGGGAGTGATTTAAGGTCAGAGGGAAGAGGAAGAGGAGAAGTAAGGGGAGGGTCTAGAGAATTAGGGAGAAATAGGAGAGGGTCCTAGACCAGAACAATCTTGCATTTGCCTTATGTATATGTGAGCAACTGCAGGATGAGATAGTTGCTTGTGACTTAGATATGTCAGCAGAACATATCTCAGGAATTGGACCTGAGGCCACAGGAATGGGATTAAAGTTCACATCATTCCTGATAATGGAGATAAGTTGGAATGATTAAAGTTTCCTCCTTCCTTACAATGGCTGTGTTCCATCAATGCTATTGCATACTTATTAGACTTAATATAATGTAGTTATAATTTCATATGCATTGAGAAAACAACAAAAAATTCATGTCACTTATTTTATTACTACATTCTCTTTATTGTGATGGTTGTAATATAAGGTAGATAACTTGTATATGCATTGAGAAAACACCAAAAATTCATGTCACTTATTTTATTATTACATTCTCCTTATTGTGATGGTCTGTAACCCAAACCTCAATATCAACAAGGTACAACTGTGTCCTCATCTCTCTGAGTTTTCTTGTCATTGCTCTTTCTTGGTTCTCTTAGTAGATGCCTTATTAATTCTCAATATTCTTTACTAGATCATTATAGCTTTCCTACCCCCAATTGTGAATGCATAGAAGGGGTTTTTTGGATCCTATTAACACTTCTCTCTGCATTCTCCCACTTAATTATTTAATTACCTCTAAAAGCTTTTACATCTCTATGCCTATAACTCCCAACCCCTACTGCCTTTGCCTTCCAGCCCTGTATCACCAACTGAATACTAGATGGTTGTGAATGTCCCCTACATATCTTACTTAAATACGGCATCCAAAATAGATTTTCTTTTATTTTTCCACAAAGTCTGCCCTATATTTAAGTGCTTTTTTTCTACTGAGAAAACCACTGGTCTCGCAGCTTTGTGATATTGTAACCCTCTCTAAATCTTTCCTTCATTTCATACTTTGAAATGATATCACCTACAACTTCTATCAAATTGGTTCTCTTCCATATACTCACCACCTTATTTTAGGCACTAATCAGATCTTTCTTTGGACTATTGAAATAGTTTCCAAATTGTGATCCCTGCCCTCAGGCTCTCCCCTATACAATTTCTTCTCCACACAACTTTCACATTAATATTTCTTTTTTTTAATTTTATTTTATTTGCATAACATATGTGTGGGTAATTCTTCAACATTACCCCTTACATAGCTTTCTGTTACAAATTTTTCCCTCCAACTCCCTACCACTCCCCTAGATGGCAGGATATCCACTACATATTAATTATGTTAAAAAACTTGACGAATCGAATATATGTATACATATTTCCAAACTTATTGTTGTGCAAGAAAAATCGAAAGACATATCAGATAAAGGAAACACAATGTAAGCAAACATCAATAAAGAGTATGAGAATGTTATGTTGTGATCCACATTTCACATCTCTCTCTCTGAGTGTATATGGCTTTCTTCAGTGAACAACTGGAAGTGGTTTGAAACATTTCATTGTTGAAGAGAGCCATGTCCATCAGAATTGATCATAATATAGTATTGTTGTTGCCGTGTATAATGATCTCCTGGTTCTGCTCATTTCACTCAGCATCAGTTCATGTAATTCTCTCCAGGCTTCTCTGAAATCGTCCTGCTGGTTGTTTCTTACAGAACAGTAATATTCCATAATATTCATATACCATAATTTATTCAGCCACTCTCCAATTAATGGGCATCCATTCAGTTTCCAGTTTCTAGCCACTACAAAAAGAGCTGCCACAAACATTCTTGCGCATGTGGGGCCCTTTCCTTCTGTTATGATTTATTTGGGATATAAGCCCAATAGAAATGCTGCTGCGTCAAAGGGTATGCACAGTTTGATAACTTTTTGAGCATAGCTCCAAATCGTTCTCCAGAATGGCTGGATCCGTTCACAGCTCCACCAACAATGCATCAGTGTCCCAGCCCTCCCACATCCCCTCCAACATTCATCATTATCTTTTCCTGTCATTTTAGCCAATCTGACAGGTGTGTAGTGGTACCTCAGGGTTGTCTTGATTTGCATTTCTCTGATCAATAGTGATTTGGAGCACCTTTTCATATTACTACAAAGAGTTTTAATTTCATCCTCTGAAAATTGTCTGTTCATATCCTTTGACCATTTATTGATTGGAGAATGGCTTGAATTTTTATAAATATGAGACAATTCTCTATATATTTTAGAGATGAGACCTTTATCAGGACCCTTAAATGTAAAGATGATTTCCCAATTTATTGCTTCTCTCCTAATCTTGACTGCATTGGTTTTGTTTGTACAAAAACTTTTTAACTTAATATAGTCAAAGTTATTTATCTGGTCTTCAAGTTCTTTTTTGGACATAAATTTATTCCATCTCCATAGGTCTGAGAGGTAAACTATATTATGTTCCTCTAATTTACCTATAGTATATCTCTTTATATCCAGATCATGAACCCATTTAGATCTCA
>JAJPUD010011992.1:0-30301 GCA_023553655.1 Myrmecobius fasciatus
TGTCTCTCTCCCTTTCTCTGTCAGGTTCTCTCCTTCTCTGTCTCTGTCTGGCTCTTTCTCTCTCCCTTTCTCTGTCTCTGTCTGGCTCTCTCTCTCTCTGGATCTCTGTTTTTCTCCTCTTTTTGCAGAGCACAGAGAGCTCTCTAACTGGGCTGGAGTACAGGGAGGAGGGAAGAAGAGGAAATTTTCTTTTTCAAAAGCTGGGATTTCAGGTCTCTCTATGTAACTGTGAGCTGGTAAAGTCTTCCCCACAGGCAAGGGGCCGAGGAGGACATGACAGACAGGCTTGGGTGGCAGCCCTCTGGGATGCTGGGAACTTCTCCAAGGGAGGAGCCCTTTCCCTGGTGCTGAACCTCGCCCCCTCGCCCCATGCTGCTCTGCCTGCCAGGAGATGTGGGAGCCTCCCGCCCCGTGAGGGGCTCCTTGGTCTGCGTCCCATTTTCCCCATGACATCTTGGTACCTGTGATAAGGCATTGCTTGAATCCATCCTGCTCCATGTCCCCCGGCCTTCCCCACCTCCCCTTGAGTGAGCCAGGGCCACAGTTCCTGGAGAATCGCCCCCCTGCTCTGTAGCCTTGCCTGGGCGTTGGTCCTGAGGGGGTCTTCAGAGGAGACAAATGTGGGGGCAGGGAAAGGGCCGCCCAGGGGGCTACACGCTACTGCCCTGGGGCCTTTCCCCTTTCCTTTTGGGGCTCGCGGTGTCGGGTGGGTCACACGAAGTGATGGATGAGAACCGCGGCGACGCGCCGGACCGTGTGTCCCAGGCCGGACGCATCGTGAGTCTGAGCCCCCCGAGTCTCCTGTGGGACTCAAGGTGCCCCCCTCTTCTGACCGTTGGGGAGCTCATTGCAGAGTTCTCCTCACAGGAGCGGCAAGAACCGGGGTGGGCTGTCTCCTTGGGGGGTGCCCCTGGGAGGCCCAGGTCAGACTCTCTCAGGGGGGCTTGCTGGCCAGGGTGGGACATGGTCCGAGCTCTGGAGGGCAGTGGGAGAGGCTGGTGGAGAAGTGAGGGGGCTTGTCAGTGCTCTGGCTGGGCCACGCAAGGCGGCTTGGAGGGGGCTGAGGGGGGACCAGGCCGGAGAGGGCGGGAGAGCGATGGATGAAGGGCCTGAAAGGGCTGCGATCTCACGGGGAGAGTGGGCAGCGGGGCACCGAGAGGGCTCGGGAGAGAGGGAGCAAGTGCCAATGTGACCAGTCCGGGCCTTCCTGCAAACTCAGCAGACGGACCCTGGCGAAGCTGCTCTTGGAGCTGGGCTGTCCCCCCGCTGTCCAGCATCCAGGGATGACGCCCCGCACGCCCCCCCCCCCCGAGCGGACGGCGGCTTCCTGTGCGCCTCCGCCCCTAATGCTTCCAGCGGACCCTGCGAATAAGGCCACGCGGCCCCCACGGCAACGGGCCCTGGCCCTGCCTCCAAGGGCTTTCGGGCGGCCAGCGGAGGGGCCCCCATTCTGTGACTCTGAGGCTCCTCCTGCAGGGACCCCCACACCGGGAAGGCAGATCTAGAGAGACGCCTGGGACCACCAGGCCTCGGGACCCTCGCAAACGCGCCCCCAGGAAGCGCCTTTGCCCGTTTGCTCCAGCCCTGGTCATTTCTTTCAGGCTGCAGCCCCTGCCCCGTCTCCCCCCAGACGGGCTCACACTCCTTGGAGTGAGTTCTCAGCGGGCCTGCCCCGTAGTTTCTGAGTTTCCTAAGGGGTGAGAAAGGGTTGTGAGTGTGTGAGTGTGTGTAAGAGTGTGAGTGTGTGTGTGTATGTTGTGTTTCTGTGTGTCTGTGTGTGTGTAAGAGTGTGAGTGTGCCTCTGTGTGTGTGTGAGTGAAGAGTGTGAGTGTGTAAGATTGTGTGAGTGTAAGAGTGTGAATGTGTAAGTGTGTGTGTGTCTGTGTGTGTAAGAGTGAGTGTGTGTGCTGTTTGTGTAAGAGTGTGAGTGTATAAGAGTGTGTGCTGTGTGTAAGAGTGCAAGTGTGTGTGCTGTGCTTGTGTGTAAGAGTGTGATTGTGTAAGCGTGTGAGTGTGTGTGTGTGAGTGAGTGTGTGCTGTGTTTGTGTGTGTAAGAGTGTGTGTGTGTCTGCGTGAGTGTGGTTTAAGTGTGTGTGTGTCTGTGTGTGTGTGTGGTGTGTTTGTGTGTCTCTCTGTGTGAGTGCTGGAGCTCCAGCCCACCAGAGCAAGACCAGGGCGCTGCCCCTTGGCCGCACTGAGGGCTTTCTGGTGCCATCTTTAGCAGGGCACACGGTCTCGCACTTGAGCAAGAGCGGCACCTGGTGGGCAGAGTGTGCTTTGCCAGAGGGGCTCCAAGCTTGGGCTTGGGCAGCATCCTGGGCAGCCAGCCTTGCCAGGTTTCCTGCCCGGGCACCATTAATCTGACACCTCCTGGGTGCCCCGCGGGCAGCCCCTGCCTTCCAGACTCTGTGCCCACCCTTGAGGAGGGGGGCTAAGTTAATTTGTAGCAGTGACACACACACACACAGGAACAGTGCGAGTGGCAGGAGACCCGGGCAGGGAATGATGGCTTAGGGGTGCACGAAGAGCTTCCCAGCCCTCACCCCCCAAACTGGGCCTTTCAAACCCCCCCCAAAAGAACCCCAGGCGGGCACGGAGGGAGCTAACCAGCGTCTGGGTGGTTTCCCAGAGCCTGATTCGATCCGATGAGGAGCCCAAGTTACGGGGAAGGGTCTCAAGTCCAGGCTCGGACATGGGGGCCCCCAGGTTTTGAGATGGTTCTTGCTGCCAATGGAAGGTGAGAGTGGGCAGGGAGGGAGCTCAGGACCCTTTGTCCGTGGGTCTTGCTGGCTTGAGAAAGGGGAGATTTTCCTACTGCGGACCCCCATGAACCCGGGTGCTGACAGGGAATGTTAACTTGCAGCTGGGTGTTCCGGGGCTCCCCCAGGACTCGGGCAAATGGCAGCAGCAGCACCCAGGGCATCTGTGCCAGGGGCAGCCATACCAGGGCATCCATGCCAGGGGCAGCCAGATCTCAGCTGCAGTTTGAAATGAAGAACACCCTCATCCTCCTTTGGGATGCACGGGTCCCAGGAGGAAGGGCTGAGGCTGGGGGATGCCCCGGATGGTCCCTTCTCAAGCAAGGGGGGCTCTGCTGCCCTGGACTTGCTCCGCCTGTTCCCAAGTGGCTCTGGTTCTTCTTTCTTCTCCCTGCCACCCTTCCTCCTCCAATATGTGTGGGGGGTGAGGGTTCCCCCACCTCTGCCCCTAGCTTTGAGGGGACCTGCATCCTCCTCCCTGGGCCCTTCACCCAAGGAGGGGGGACAGCACAAAGCTCTTCAGTGCCACGTTGGGAGATGGCACCCTCGTTCATTTTCTGCAGCAAGGGGGAGGGCCAGCCAGCCCCCAAACTGTGGGGCTCAGGAGCAGAAGGGCAGGCGGGGGGCTGGCCCTGGGGTCTGCTAGAGAAGGAGACCCAGAGAGACAAAGGGCTTGCCCAGAGCCAGAGGCCGGGAGGGGCTTGCAGCTGCGGCGCCCTGCTGGTGGGGGGGCACCTTCCTCCTGCTAGTAACTGAACCCCACAAACTAGGAGGAAGGAGCGGGAAGAGCCCCGCAAGTGGAGAGAGCCCTTGAGGCAAGGTCAGGGGACGTGGCTGGGGAGCTGGCAGCTCCTTGGTGTTTGTCGGAGGCCAGGGCAGGACTGCCCACCCTTTTGGGGGTCGTGGGCCCCCAGGCAGTCTGCTGAGACCGTGGCCCACTTCCCAACATCAGGCTGTTTTAAGCCATAAAGTAATTGGGGGAGAGAGGAACGGAAATAAAGGTATTTATTCCCTGTCCAAGTCCTTGGAAACCTGAAACCCCCCGGTGTGTGGGTCCCGGCCCAGAAAGCCTTTGCTCCCGAAGCCCCTTCCCAGCTCAAAGCCCTCGATCCCTTGGAGACCCCCACCCAGGGGGAGGGGCGAGTCAGTCAATGGGCAGAGAATCAGAGGGAGTGCTTCTGCTCCCGTCTGCCCCGGCACCCAGTCCCAGGGGCTCTCGTGGGGCTGGGGGCTGCCTTTGTGAACAATGGGGAAGGGAGCATTTATCCAGCGCCTACGTGTGCCGGGACCACGCCAAGCTCTTTACAAACATCGTCTTTCTGGATCTTCCCTGCGCAGACACGGCATGATAACTGGGGAAACCGAGGCAGGAGGTCACTGCCTGGCACTGCCCAAGTAGAGTCTGGAGCTGCATTTGAAAGCCGGTCTTTTCCCACCAGGCTGTGCCCCGTGCTCCGGTGCCCCCTTGCCCAGGGGAAGGGTGCGAGGCCTTTGGCAGAAGGGACAGCCTGGGCTCCGGGAGGGACTCAGAGCAGGGGCTGGCGACAGCTGCAGCCCCGGCTTCAGGAAGGAGAGCGTCTGGGATGAATGAGGCTCCAGCCCAGAAAGTGCCAGGCTCTGCGCTGGGAGGTGTCGCCGGCCTCGCTGTCCCCGGGCCGCCTTTCCTTCCTGCCGGGACTCACTTCCTCCTTCTGATTCCCACTGGGCCGGGGGGAGACCCTCCAGGCCTCTCACTGTGCTTTCAGGAGTGTGGGAGGCCCCCCGGCCCTCCGGGCTCCTGTCCCCTTTCCTGGTCCTGGCGCCTTCGGGCATCCTGAGCAGAACTCACAGGGGCTGGTGCATCAGGGCCATGAGCTCTGGGTACAGGGGCTCTGGGAAGGACAGAGCAGCATGGGCAGGGCTGGTGAGGGTCTGCAGCCTGGCTCGGGCCGCCCCCCCTCCCCCCCGTCCTTCCCTCTTACCCTGGTCTGGATGCAGCAGTCCGTGTCTGACCAGGAAGTCCACCACCACCAGGGCACAGTTGGGCTTAAAGCCGCCAGAGGTCACAGCTTCCCTGACCTGGGCGGGAGAAGGACAGACTAAGCCTTGCAGGCCTGTCCCCCGCTCAGAGAGGGAGGTCCCTGCTGCGCCCCCCAGCCCTGACCTTGTCCAGGGGCCAGAGGTAGAACTCCTGCGCTTCCCCGTCTCCCACTTGGGGGCTGAAAACTTCAGGCACTTCCAGGTCAAAGACAAACAGGCACTCCCGGACCAAAGCCCCCGGCTCTCCCCCGTCCATCTCCTCAAAGGTGTAGCTGGGAGGCGAGACAGGAGGGGGCCCCGTCAGGCAGGGGGCGGGGCTGGCCCAGCGGCCCTCGGCCCCCCGAAGCGCGCGCTGCTTTACCTGAGGCAGCCCGCCGGCTGGGCTCGAGCTGCCAGGTCGGGGGGCACCCGGGCCTCCTCCCAGCTCTCTTTCACCATGGTCTCCTTGACGCCCAGCCCAGCACTTATGCCCCCGCCGGCCTAACGGGGAGAGAGCCGCGTCAGGCCCCCGGGGCCCCCCCGCCCCTCCCGCTCCTGTTCCGGGGGCCTCTTCGTGGCTCCCGATCCCAGAAGGGGAAATCAAGCGCAGCTAGCCCCGACCCGTTCTGATCCCGAATCTGGCACCCGCCCCCGGCCTATGGGATTCTGGCAGAGAGGGCGTCCAAAGAGAGGGGGCTCAGAGGGAGGCGGGGAGCCTGAGGGGCTGTACCAGGTTGTCCAGAAGGCCCGGATAGGTGGCCTTGTGGGGGGACCGCCTCGCCAGCCACATCAGCGTCTGCCGGGACCCCGTCCCATCATCTCCACGGTGCACAAAAGCATTGAGATGCGCCCCGAACTGGAGCACTCCCAGCAAGGCTGTGGAGAAAAGAGAGAAAGGTGGGAGCCCCGGGGGCCTAACCCAGGACCCCAGGCCCGGCAGCAGCCTGTCCTTGCCCCTGGCCCGGGCCCGGGCCCACTTTCCCTGGCCTGGTGCAAGAAGGTACTCACGGGCGGCGGCTCGCTCCACGTTCAATAAGGCCGGGGCTCCGAAACTGGGGCGCACCTCATATGCCTGGAAGGATGAGGCATTAGGGCGAGAGAGACCCACCGTGGCACCCCACGTGCCCGCGCCCTTGGAACACTCACCTCATCTCGCCACCTTGCCAACCTCACCAGGCGGCCCTCAGCTCGCAGCTGAGCTAGGACCCTGGCCACAGCCTGCGTGCGCTCTTTGGGGCAATGCCCGCCTCGAAGCTCTAGGCTCCCTGCCACCTCCACAAACACATCGGGGAAGGCTCGCAATTCCCGGGCAACAGCGGGTACCACCAATCCCACCTGCTGGCCCTCCACCACCAGCGGGAGGCCCTGAAACCTGGAGGAGCCTGTGGACAGACAGGTGGGCCAGTGAGAAGGGGAAGAGGAGGAATGGGGGAGAAGAAGGGGAAGGGGAGGAGGAAGAAAAGAGAGAGAAATGGGGGGAAGAGAGGAGAAAAAGGAGGAAGAGAAGAGGAGGAGGAGGAGGAGGAGGGCCGAAGGCCGCTTAGGGGCAGCTAGGGCCCCAGGATCCCCGAGCTCAGAGCAGAGTCCGGAGCTCGGGAGAAGCGCCAGGCTCGCAGCCGGGAGCCCAAAGGACAGCTCATGGGGTCCGGCCCCCAGCGGCCTCAGCTCAGGCAGCCCTGGGTTCCCCCGGAGCCTCCAGCCCCGTCCGGCCCGACCCCAGACCTGGCCTCTGGGCGGAGCCGAACTGCTGCAGCAGCCGCCGGATCGCCGCGGTCCAGCCCGAGCTTCGGCCCAGGCAGCCCGCCGTGCCAGCCGCCGCCGCCGCCGCCATCCCACCGGCCCGGGCCTGACCCAGCTCAGGTACTGGTTCAGGTTCTGTCATGTGTCCACTCTATAATCCCTAGAGGCTCCGCCCTTTGAACTCGCGCCCCGGGCCTCCGCCGGATCGGCCAATCAGAGCTTCGGTCGCTCCTCGAGCCACAGCTCTCCCTTCTCTAGGGCGGGAATTCGCTTCCGTTAGGACCAATAGAAGAGCGAGTTTGTTAGGAGACTCCGCCCCTCCATCGATTTCGATTTTAAACTGGGGTGGGAGTGGGTGGGCGGACGGCCGAAGCCCCGCCTCTCCGTCGGAAAAGGACCAATAGACGGGCCGAATAAAGCCTAGCCCTTCTGCGGGTAGAGTAAGGCTCTGGGAGAGACCCCCGGGCAGGGCGTCAGGGGTCCCCGGGGTGCTGTGGCGGTGCTCCGAGCTCAGGGTTAGGGGCTGAGCGGGGGAGTCTCAGGCCCAGGGACCCTCCCTCACGCTGCGTTTCTTCAGCACAAACAGTAGCAGCCGCAGGAGCAGTGTCCGATCCCATAAATACTTAGGAAGCGCCTTCTGTGGCCAGCTCGGGAAAGATCGCTTCTGGCCGGCAGAGCCGCGATCCGGGGAGAGGGGGGCCGGCTCACAGGCCCTAGTCTGGGCGGGGGAGACGAGATAAGACCGAGCCGGAAGTCGGCTCTGCCTCCCATCACGGCGCCAATTAAAGGCGGGGAGCTGATGACCGGGCGGAGCAGCGGAGGCACCGGCCCTCCCCCCTCTCCCCCCCCCCCCAGTCATGGGGTAGCCCTCGCCTGGGCTCTTGGGCAATAAACACAAAAGAAAGAGAAAGGCAGCCCCTTGCCTCTAGGGAGCTCCCCTAGGAGTGCCGGAAAAGGAGAGCAGGGGGACCCGAATTCGAAGCCGGCTTTAGCTCCCTGCTAGCCGGTGTAAGCCGGGAAAATCACTCGCCCTCGGGCTTCCTCAGTTTCTTCCACTGTAAAAAGAGGATAAGAGTAGCACCGCTGTCCCAGGGCTGGGAGGGTGGGAAACTTGAAAGCCCCAGTTCTTTGCCAGCGGACGGGGCTTTTGTTTCTCCCTGTTCCTGGTCCTGCTCCAGTCTCTGCTGCCGCTGCCGAGGAAACATCAGTGGGGCAGAGGGAGGAAGGAAGGTCCCTCGGGTTTTGTTTCCTTACTTGCCCTCTCCTTCGACCTTCGGACTGGAAGAAAAATGAGCATAGGCAGATAGAAACATCCTGAAGTCCCCCCCCCATTTGGGGGAACATCCCAAAAAGGAGCCCCAGATGCCCAATTGTGGGCAACAAGCATGACGGAGAGAGCGTACCCCAAGGAGGCAAGCCTGACCAGCTCTGCCGCGACGGGCTGCAATGGCCGTTCCAGGAGGCAGGCCGGCCGGCATGCTTGAACAGTTCACTGTGCTCCAGCCTCAGTTGGACCATCAGGGAATTGAGGCATCTGGGCTGGACAATTGCTGCTACGTTCTCATCTCCAGCGACTTCTCAAACGAGGGAGGGCATGGGCACGTGTGCAAGCTGTCCGTCACTCCACCCCAGAGGGGGTGACAGTTTGTAGGGCTACAAAGGACCCCAGAAGTCACGTGGCCAGAAAGAGGTCCCTGACCTGCCTGAGGCAGGATTTGAACTCAGGACCTCTTGCTCCAGATCTCAAGCTCTTTCCACTTCAGTCAGCCATTCTTCCTGAGGATAATTGTGAGCGCCTCTGACATAATAGAAAGAGTGACCTTTACCCAGGAAAGGCAGGGGAGAGGGTCAGCAGCCCCAGACTCTACAGACAGCTCAGAGCCCATGGATTGGATAGTGCCTGTGGAGGTTGGTTCCGCATCCAGGTTTCAGGTGTTTGTGCAGTTTTTAACCTAATTTTCTTTGCTCCTAATTGTGCTCTCTGTGGCCAGGGAGAAACATCCTGCCCCTCACCTTAGCTCCTGACCTTCCCTTGATTTATGTGAAGCATGAGGCATAGTTGCACTTCCTGCTTCATTGAGGAAAGTTGTGAGGAAAGTGTTCTGCGACCTCAAAAGTGCTATTCAGATAGGACTCCCTTTGGGAAGAGCCAGTGCACCGGATCTCCTGGTGTGTGGGGCTACGTGGGTGCGGTTTTTGCTAATGACCTCACCATTCTCCCAACTTGGAAGCCACAAGTTTGTTTCTGAGTCTTCTTCTTTCTTTCTGTTCTCATGCCAAATACTGTGGATTTTCCCTCCATCTCGCATCAGCAGGCAATATTTTCTGAACCAATTGTTCTCTCCTTAAAACAAACTTTTCTGAATCTCTTGTCTTTGATGGAGAAGGGTGATTAAAAACAATATAGCCACAATTACGGCTCGTCAGTTGCTTATCAAGACTTTGTTTCTGGCAAGGCTTTCTAGCTTCCTTCAGCTATTATCCTATTCAGGGAACCCATTCTTTATGTGTGTGGAAATTTGAGACTGAACTGTATTCAGAGACTTCTCAAGGTAAACATTATGTGAGGGCATAAAGAGACAAATAAAAAATGGTAATCATCATCTTGCAATAGCCTCTCACCCTTAGGAAAAGCTCATCCTGGGGGAGGTTCTTCTTGTGAGCCCCACAAGCTCAAGCCGATGACAGAGAAGAGATGCCTTTCTCCCTGTATTTTTAGACTCTTTCCCATCTTTTTTTTAAATTAGTGCCTAATTCCATTTAATCAGTTATAATGCAGTAACAGCTATAAGCAATTTATTTTCATAAAAGTATATTTAGTCATTTTAATGCGAGAGGAAAAAACACAAACATTTCCCTTCACCAACATGTGGGACACTCTTGTCTCAGTTTCTACATAGCCCTGACCCCACAAAAACCTGCAAGATCAAACCAAGGACTGAGGCCACATGGCCTCTGAGGGCAGAAGGATCCTAAGCCCCCCCCCTACAGCACAATCTCTCTCTAGATATTATGAATAAAAGATTCCAATTATGAATAGAGCCGTGGAAAAGGCCGGAGAAACATGAAGAAGCAGCTTCCGGACTGCGTCTCTGGTCAGTCAGAGAGCCTTCCATTCACCACATGGTTATTCGAGGGCAGCCAGTTACTGGAACCAGTCCACAGGCTCTCAAAAGCACTTTTATTCCATGACATTGGAACTGTCCCAGAAGCAGGCCCCCAGCTTCTCCCCATTGGGATACACTGTCCAGGGGGCTCTGGCCGGGCTTTTTCCGGAGGTTTTTTCCAAGCCTTGTTAAGATATGGTGGGAATCAGTCCCTAAATGGGTAAGAAGGGTCTAGCTGACCATCTGCAGCCAGCGGATGCACTGCCACCTGCTGGGAGCCTTTGGGATTGCTCAGCCGCTGTCCGGCTACAGCCATCTCCTGGAACTCTCACTGGCTGCCGTTGACCTTTGTTCCTCACCGCCTTGCTCCTCTGTGAGATGGGCCAGTAAAAAATGAGCCAAGGGCTAACTGATGGACTATTACTGCCCATCTCTGCAGGGAAAGACTCTTCTCCCGTTTGTTATTGCTGCCCCTGCCTCAGCCCAATCTTTCTCCCCCAGCCCCTTACTGGAAATGCCCCCAGGGCCTTGTGGGTTTTGTGCTGGAGTGCAAGAGTTCTTGGCAGGTACTATTGAAAAGGTGCCAGCTAGGGGCCATGGAAAGAACTTGAAGTTCCATGATCTTCCCTGACACGCTTAGCAAAGCAAAGTGTATGGGACACAGCTCCCCAACTTTCTTTGCAACCCTACCCAGGCGGCCATCCCACCCCAGCCAGACAGGAAGGCGAACTCAGAATCATCCATGTGTTGTACCAGCTCCTTGTGATTAGTGCTGAATCTTCCCATCAAATGGATGGGAAAATAGAGCCTGTAACACTTTTCTCTTCAGCCTGACCTGTTTAAAGCAGCCCTTTACAATGAGAAATGGATAGAGACACACTTAGATACAAATGGTAATTCCTTCCTAGGGAAGTTAGAGTGATTTCAATCCACATGGCAAGTTTTTTTTTTTTTTAAAAAGAAACTAAAAAATACTTTATCTGGCAAGTATGGGAGTTAGAAGTGGAAGCAAAAGGCAGAATCTGTTGGGTATATAAACTCATTTAAAAATATATGGGCAGGGGCAGCTAGGTGGCGCAGTGGATAGAGCACCAGCCCTGAAGTCAGGAGGACCTGAGTTCAAATCTGGTCTCAGACAATTAACACTTCCTAGCTGTGTGACCCTGGGCAAGTCACTTAACCCCAATTGCCTCAGCAAAAAAAATTATATATATATATATATATATGTATATATATGAGCATATCAGGAGCAGGATAGCCCTAAAAATAATGAGAAGCAGGGAGAAAAAACCAGGGACTATTTTGCTCCCTGATTCCCTCAGTCCCATGGTTTCATGGTTTCTCTCCTCAATTGACCCTGGGTCTCTCTCCTGATCTCCAGTCTCCAAATCCTACTGAGCATCTTGAACTGAGTTTCCCATAGACGGTTTAGACTTAACATGCATACAACAAAATGCATTCTCCCCAAACCTCCCTCCTAAATTCCCTGTGGCTATCAAAGGTAGCCCTGACCTATCATCTAAGCTGGCAACCTGTGGGTCACCCTCAACTTCCCACCCATCGCCAATCTGTTGCCAGAGCCTGCCGCTTTTCCCTTTGTGATATCTTTTGACTCTGACCCCTTGTCTGCTCTGATATTGCCACTGCCTAGTGGATCCTCAGATCCTCCTGCCAGGACTTTTCAATAGATCTCTCCCCATGTCTAGCTCTCCTCTCCTCAGCAGTTCCATTGATCTTATCCCCTACTCTGTACACTCTAGTGATTCCACATCCCCTCAGGGATCCAAAAATTTCTCTATTTGCCTTTAAAAACCCTTCACAACTCGGCCCCTCTCTGGCCGTCGCAGTCTTTTTTTCTGCATATTCTGTGATTCAGTGACCCAGTCTTCCTTGCCACAGGACCCTGCATCTCTGGACACAGCCCTTTCCCTGGCTCTCCCTCCTGCCTGAAATGCTCTCCCTCCTTTTCCCTGCCTTCTTTAAGTCGCAGCTAAAATCCCACCTTCAGGAAGCAGCCTCTTGGGTCTCCCTTAATGCTAGTGCCTCTATTCTGATGCAGCTCCAATTTATCCTGCCTGTATCTTGTTTTTACATAATTGCTTGCATATCGTCTCCCCCTGAGACTGAGAAGGTAGCACATTTTGGCCCTTGTTTCTATCCCTAGCACTTAGCACTGTCTGGTACGTGATAGGTGCTTCCTAATGTAATGCTCAGGGAGAAACTGAGGCAGTATCACACATTGGAGGTTAATTAATATTTTATTGATGTTAATTGAGAGTGTAGAATCCATAGCTATTTATCAGCACTGCTGGGACTATTAGCTCAAAGCACACAGTCCATTGAGAGTTTAGACTGGCAAACATTAGCCAGCCGACTGGATCTCAAGTAGGTCCAGCAATTAGTAAGTTTGGTTACAGGATTCTTATAGGACTTTGGCGCTTAGGGGAACAAAGAGCTCCTGGAGCCAAAGGAGGGGTTGAGCACTGGGGGGATTGGAGTTCCAGGAAAGGACTAGCAATCCAATTCTGACAGGTAGGGGGTAGAGGAAGTGCTACCAGCCTGGGAAAGGAACTGGGAGACAGTCTGAAGCCAAAAGAGAAGGGGGATGTCGAGATGGACCGGCTGGAGGTTTTATGACTCCTTTGGAATGCTAGCCCAATTATTTCTGATGGTCAGGAAGTGGGGGAGTTGCTACTGAGGCAGAACAATTAAGGAAAACTGAAACAGAGCAATTGAGGGAAACTGAGACGTGGAACTGTGGCACAACACTAAATGCTAATTCACTTGACAATATACATTTTGGCATGACATCCCACTAAAAGAGATAATTCTAAGGGCATTTAAGGATAAAATTAACATAAAAATCTAAAAACCCCAACTTCCCCAACATTTGAAAAGATGCACATAACCAATTCAAACAGCAGTGTCTCAGTGGAACTACTAGATGTTCATTCTAACACGGTGGCAAAGAAAACAAGGTTTTTCAGTTGGACTAGACTAAGAATGCAAAGTGAGTCACTGGGGTAGATATCCCACAGTTTTGGGGGTGGTGAGCAACTGATTGTCAAGACAGAGGAAAAAATAAAGGAAACCAAGTATTTGAAAAAGTTCTGCTTGTTGCAAACCAAAACAATTCCCAACAAAAAATTTAAGCGTGAAAATCTCAGTATCTAGGGCCCCATTAGCCATCTCTACAAAACCTTCGTGAGAATCATCTTTGTAACCCAATTTAGATGCTGGAGCATTTTCCCTAAGACTCCTCAGCTGTAGAGAGGAAAGGAGGGGGCATTTACTAATCCCCTACTATGTGCCCCGATCTGTGCTAAGCGCTTTACAAATATTATCTCCTTTGGTCTTCACAGTTCCCCTGGGAGTTTTTGAGGAGTTGAGAAAACTGAGGTGGAAAAAGTTCATCAGTCCTGTCCTTCAGAGGCTGAGCAGCTTGGAAATGAAGGCTTCGAAAAAAGGGGGGGAAACTTTGAGCCTTCCCAAATCATTGGTTATTAAAATCATTTCTTTCTGTGTGAGAGACTGAGCCTTGAAATGAAGACTTTTAAAAAGGGGGAAAATGTTGAGCCTTCCCAAATCATTGGTTATTAAAAATCATTTCTCTCTGTGGCTCATGCTTCAGGACTTCAGAATCATGAAGAAAGTCAAAGGCTGAGCTTGTGGAGGGAATTTTGGAATAGTTCTCCTGATGATTACTCATGGGATTATCATTAAGATAGGACAGTAAATGAACAGCTGATCTTTCTCTTTCTCTCAAAGAAAGAAACAGAGACAGAGAAACAGAGACACAAAGAGACTGAGAGACACCCAGATATAAAGACAGAGAGAGAACTTAAGTTATCTAGCTTTGAATGACTGAAGTCCACATTACGTGTTTGGGACCTGTTTCCTGAATTCAAACTATTCCTCCCCTTCTGGCAGGGTCTTCAATAGTATACTCCAGTGACATTATTCTGTCGATTTATTTTTGCTTCCTATGATACTGATTCATGTGCTCACTGCCATGTGTCAACTCTTTGGTTCCTGCACTTCCTCTGATAAGGATGTCTTCTTGTGCAATGTTGGTGTAAAACTCAGTTTCCCCTTTATCGCTCTCTTGGGAATAATGTGTGTCCCTTCAGAGCCATAGTCTAATTATGGGAATAATTCACCAGGTCTCAGTGATACCTATCAGGTAAAATTTGTTCTTTTGCATTAAGATTTCCAGTTGTCCTTATGTATTTAATTCAGTTGAATTTGAAAACATTTATTGCATGCTTATATAGAAACTGGAAATAGGAAGACAAAAATCAGAACAGGCCTTTCCTCCAAAGAGCTTATATTTTATAGCATGTATAAAATTAAAGAAAATGGAATGACTTAAAGAAGTAAAAAGCCCTGATGATTGGGGAAACCAAGGATTCATCATTCTCCTTAACCAGATGGTGGAATCATTTGTGGCTCTCTGAGGTCATGAATTTTATTGTTGGTTATCTTTGATAATTTTGTGTTTTACGCACTTCTGGGCATCTCAACGGCTATTCAGTCCCCTATGGATAGCTCCTTGCTATGGTATTTCAATCGCTGGGCATTTACAACTACTTTCTCACTCCCCTCCTTTTTTCATTTTAAAGCTCTTTTTATTTAATATGCAGTACCATAAGCAAAAAGATTTCTATGAGCCTTTCTTAGGAACCCTGAAAGAGCCTTCTCTTCTATATTTTAACACTTATTTATTCAGAAATACAAGCTGGTTCCCATACACCACCTTCATAATTCTTTGCCCAGATTTACCTTTCTCTTTTGATCCCTTTACTTGCAGCAGGCAGTATGGCTGAGAACACTAGTGATGTCCCTAATGTGTTCAAGTTTTTCCAGAAGACACCCCACTTCCTGCTGGTCAGGATCAGGACAATCATTTGTGCCCTTATGATACAGTGGCTAAGAGTCACAGTTGACAACTTTGATCAGTTTTGGGGCTCTCTCAATTCCTAAAACCTATGCCGGAAAGATAGCTGTTCTTTCTCTTTTCAATATCAGGAAGACAAAGTGCTGTCTCAGCAGGGAGACCCCACCTCCCACTGCTCATCATTACTTATTTTGACGTTGACTGCTTGACTTGTATCTATGACCATTCCTTGGAGGAGCTACTTCCTCTTCCCAGGATCCACTGCTACCCTCCGTTCCTCCCAGAGAAGACTAATTAGTCATGTAGCAATTGCTATATTTTCATTTTCCAGCCCAAGCATGGCTAAATATCCTGCTAGTCCTCCCCCCTTCTGGAATCTGGGACTAGGGCTAGGGTTCTAGCATCTTTCTTTACTTCTATCAATTTGAGCCTCCATTCTTATGTGTTTTTGCCTCCTCCCACCCCATTGTTAGCCACGGTAACTAGTGTCCCAGTGTCACTGAGCCGATTAATATCAATTACCTTTTATAGAAGGGTATTTCATTCAAAGATCTGGCGAGAACTGAAATGCCATCCCTTCCGACATGTGAGGGGGGCACACCCATCCCTGCGCCACCTCAATTTCCGGGAAGAATGGGCTCAGACTGAATGGAACCTCTGCCTAGTATTAGTCCTGGCATGAATGAGTCTTGGCTACTTCCGGCTTGAATACTCATAGATCCCGGGGCTTCAGCTCTGGATTGCTGGCAAGCCCATCCTGTGTCCTCCTCCTGAGCCTTCTGGGAGCTCAATCTCTTGATTTCTCAAAGTTCATATTTTTTTTTTCCATTACTTAAAATCAGGAGCAAATCAATGGGAAAAAGCTGGGATTTGCTGGACACCTGTTGACTTCTTATGGGGACGGAGAAGTATCTTCCCACTCGGTGCACACTCTTTTTCATGTCACCAGACCACCTCCAGGCAGGAACGACCCTGTTGTTTCTGGCTATGCAGCCAAGCCAAGAGGCTCTTCTTGAATGTCTGAATGTCTACACCTGCTCTAAGGCTGCTAAAGGATTTCCGTTCCATGTCATCCTCCCTTCGCTGGCTTCTCAGTCTCTTCCACATGGGGGATTCCAACATCTGAGTTTGCTGATGTCTTTTCTACAATCCTTCTTATGGTAACTTAAAAAAATTCAGAAAAAATAAGGTGAATAAGAAAAAATAAGTCTACAATGACTGACTCCATCAAAGAAGACATGGACATATAAGAGAGAGGGGAAATAAAAGGGAGACTAGGGAGGTCTCAAAAGCATAATGGTAAGGTGGTGATCATGGATATTATAGAAGATGGAAGTCAGGTATTCCAGCATAAACAGCTACTAGGAGGACTTCCTCCATATAAGGCAGCAAGTCAAGTTATCATCAAGGAAACACGGAAACAGAAAAGGAGGAGGGGTTGGCCGTGGTGCTGGGGCAGTGCCCCAGTAACTAGACAGGGCACAAGGGAGAAAGCCTTGGCTGAGCAGATGCTCTGCGGAGGATTTCCCTTTGAGGGAATGAAGTGAATTCTCTACTTGTAGCCAGTGAGATCATGTGACCCATGGGGGATAGCCTTAGGGTGATCTGCCACTCTGGTGATGGCAGAGAAGAGGAGACGGAGAGAGAGGGAGGAATTGATGTGCAAGGATGTGGGGACCTTCAATAGGGTCTGGGCAATCAGAAGGAGGGACAGAAAATGAATTCCGCTTTGCACGTGTTGAATTGAAGATAGCAATGGGATGACCAGTTCAATATATCCAAAAAGAGAAGAGAGGAAGATGAGGAATGGACGAATAAATCTGAGTCATCTGCACAGGGACAATACACGAAACTCCGGAGCTGCCGAGATCACCAAGGAAATAATGGTCGTGAAAGAGCGGAAAACAGGGCTCAGGACAAAGCCTTGGTGCACCCCCCCTGTTAGCGATCGGGAAGCAGGAGAAAATGTGGCAAAGGAGACAAAGAAGGAATGGTCAGATTGGTGAGAGAGGAAGCAGAAGACATCAGGGTCACAAAAACACACAGAGAAGCGAAGGTCCCGGAGAAGAAGGCTGGAAGGCCGCAGAGGGATCCAGAAGAGTGAGGGTTAATCAAAGGCTTGATTTGGTGAGTGAGGTCATTAGTGAGATTGGAGAGAGGAGTTTCCTTTGAATGATTAGGTTACAATCTGAAGTGCGGGAATTAAAAAGAGGAAGTAGAGGGCACTGTATGGAGAGAGGACCTAGGGGATCACAGGCAGTGTGGATGGATAGATAGATCAAAGGAGGGATTGTCAAGGATGAGGAAGACTTGGGCACGTCCGCAGGAGCTAGAGAGCAGCCAATGGGCAGGGGGAGATTCAAGATTCTGGAGAGTGGGATGATGGGAGGGGCAAGCTGTTGGAGAAGAGTGGGATCACTTGTACATATGGAGGAGCTTGCCTTGGTAAAGAGGGGGACTGCCTCTTCTGAGAGAGAAGCGAAGGAGGAGGAGGCCATTGCAGAGGGCGTCTGTGGGACGGGAGGTGAAAAAGAGGGAGCAAGAAGCAGAAAATGCCTTTTTTTTTTTCAGTGGGGGGAGAGGGAGGTTTGAGAAGGGAGAAAAAGACCTGGAAAAGCAGTGGTGGTCAGTGGGATAAGGCAACTCTGATTGCCTCGCTGCGGGGTGAACCCAATTATAAGGGAACATACGTCTAATGGATTCAGCAGAAGTTCCTGATTTTCTCTAGCTTTCTTGGGCAGCACGTGAGGCAGAGAGAAGGCGAGGGAACGAGGAGTAGGGGAGGAACGCTAGAGCTGGGCAGGCGGGGTAAGACGTTTGGATCGGGGCAAGCAGTAGGGCCGTATTAGGGGTTTCAGGCCAGGGCCCAATGGATCTGGAGGCAGGGAACCCCGCTAACAGTCTCTCTGCCTCGGCAGAGGGACAGAGAGAGATGACCCCTGGCAGAGGGAGGGAGACAACCCCCGGCAGAGGGAGGGAGACGGTCCTTGGCAGAGGCTTAACTGGACCAGATCTTGGGCAGGGTAAGAGTTCAGGGGGCTCGAGAGCAGAGGGCGTGTGTAACCAGCGCAGGGATGATGACAGGGATGGAGATCGCAGCACGGATGATTGAAGGTGCACACGTGTATACATTCATAATACATGCGTGCATATAACGGACGCACAGAGCCCCTCCAGGACTGGGCTCTCCTGAGCTTCACGGGCCAGGAGGACACCGGCACAGAACAGGAGATGGATGTTTCGGACCTGATTTGAGTAGGACATTCAATGTAAAGGCAGTTGCCTAAAGCCTCCCAATGTTGAACCTCAGTGGCACATTTGGAAAAGCGTGTCAAAAATGTGAGGGGGCTCGATGGAGGCCCTGACGGGGCCAGCTGAGCAATGGAGTCCCGGTGTGGGGAGGGTGATGCTCGAGAAACCATCCCTGCCCCCATCCGCTGAACCCAAGAGCTTGGGGAGAGCGCCCCTTTAAAATGGCAACGAAACCAAACCAGGAACCTCACGGAGCGACGGGCACCAGCGTAAGCGGGCAGCGTCTCTGGACCTTAGAGTCACAGAGAGTTGCTCTGAGGCTCACACAGCCAACCCTTCCACGCCCTAACTCGCTGTTCGTGCTGTTGGTTTGCTTTTCTGAGAGGCAGTGGGGGATAAGGGACTTGGCCGGGGTCCCAGCTTGTAAGTGGAACTCTGGTCCCCCTGACGCCAGAGCCGGTGCCCTCTCCACTGCCCCGTCCGCTGCCCCAGCTCTCCATTCAGGAGCCCAGGAGGCAACACCTGCTTTGAGTCTGGAAGGAAGGGGGAGACTTCAGTGAAAGATGCTCCGGGTTGCCAGGACGGGGTAAAGGAGAGCTTGGCGAGGGAACGAGGAGTAGGGGAGGAACGCTAGAGCTGGGCAGGCGGGGTAAGACGTTTGGATCGGGGCAAGCAGTAGGGCCGTATTAGGGGTTTCAGGCCAGGGCCCGATGGATCTGGAGGCAGGGAACCCCGCTACCAGTCTCCTGCCATGGTCCAGGCCCGAGCAATGCTGGTCTCAAGCATGGGGCAGAAGCTGTGGATCTTGGGCAGTCTCTGCGGTCCAAGTCGGTCGGTGACCGTCTCTTCATTATTGACCCGGCAGTGTGCTAAGCACTCTTCTTGTTCCAAGTCTCCTGAGTTGAAGGGCCAGGATGGAGGTCTCACTGCTCTCCCTTATTGGAGACATCTGTACTTGGGGTTAAAGAACTCCCCTTCCCCGACTCTCGGGGAGGTTCTCCTGGAAAACAAAGGACTGAGAATGGTTGGCGCCCAGTATTTCCTCCTGCTCCGCATCCTGTGAAGTCCATGAACGATACTTTGTGGCCTAGCGGACCTTGCAAAGAGCTAAAAATGGTTCCCTTTTGGAGTCTCAGTTTCCTCATCTGTTTTTTTAAGTCTTAGGGACTCCTGCTCCATCTTGAACTTGTGTGAATCATGGTGGTGTTTCCCAGGAGAGGCTGGCAATCAGCTTTCAGGGGGTAGAGGCTCTTCTTGGCTTATCTGACACTCTGGGGTTTCCCCGGCCCCGACAAAGCCCCTGATGGCCTCCCCCCACCCCCGCCCACCCCGAGAGACCGGGATAAGAGCAGAGGACCAATTGACAACTCCCCAAGCCTCGGAGCCACTTGTGTCTGTGCTGCAGTAGGACCCCAGGGCCCCTGCCCTACAAGTCGGCGTCCCAGAAGTCGGGCACGAACAGCCAGGGGAGCTCAGCTGTCCCCCTAGGGTTCAGGGCTAGGAACTTTTAATGACTGCCATTCTCTAGTATGAAATCCCTGAGGCTTCTGGGAAGCAGACCAGGAGGAGACATAAGGACCTTGCCAGTCCAGCGGGGCCAACCATGTCACTGCTCCTGAGCCCTGGGCTACTGCTCCTCCTCCTGTCCTTGCCCTCCACCAACGCCAGTCTCCTCATGAGCCGTGGTCTCGGCAGAGGGGAGCCTGACTTCCGGAGACCGGGGGATCTTATCCTGGGAGGTGTCTTTGCTGTTTGCAGCCACCCTCACCAATTCCTGCCCCAAGGGGTTCTGGGTGCCCAGTCAAAGCCAGAGAGGTAAGCCAAGAGTAAACAGGGAGGCGAGGGACCCAGTGGGAGGGACAGGCCCAGGGCTAGTGAGGGAGAAAGTCGTGTAACCCGGCGTCTCTTGGTTTCAAGGCCAGACTTCTGTCCCCGTTGGGTTGGTAAGGAGCGAGCCGTTGGCTCTCTTAGCCGTGGGCTTGTACATGTGACCCAGCTTTTTCATCCGCTGCTCAGATCCTAACACGGATCTCTGTCCTCCTAAACGGTCACGGAGACTGCTTCTAGACCCCAACTGGATGAGCCCAGTTCTTACAGATCTGCACTCCGAGCCGAGCCCCGTTGTGGCCAGGGCCATTGTAGGAGTTGGGGAGCTGGGGCCTGGGCATCCTGGGAAATCAAGTCAGCAGACGCAAGAGGGACGGAGGGAGAACCAGCTCCCGTCCTGAAGGTCCCTCAGTGCCCCGGTCATGGCTTTAGGGAAAGGAAAGCTGGCCCAGGCCACCCCGCAACATCTCTGGGGAATGGTGACCATGTCCTGTCTCCTCCTGCCCACTCGAGCCTGTCTCATCCATACTCAGATGTTGCCCCAACAGGTTTCCTGTCCCAGTTTCCCTGTTTCTGTTTGCTTTCTTTGATTCAGTGGCACACGGGGTCACAACACTGCTCCAGGCTCCCAATTTCCCAGGGTCCCAGTCTCACCTCCTGGGGGTGGCCCAGGCTGAGGCTGCCCGAGGCCTTCAGTGTCCTGTGACCCTCAGCCAGGAGGCAGCCCTTTTCACATGCTATGGAAGAAGTCCTCTCCCCCAGGCCCCACTCCCAAGCCATCCTGGGAAATCTTCCCTTGCCTTTCTGTTCTCTCCTTTGTGCTTCCTTTCACAGCCAGACTCCTCAGAGAATCCCTGCAGACCGAGTCCTTCCTTTTGCTCTCGCCCCATTCCTAACTCCTTCCGTTCCGGGACCCGAGTGCTGTCCCCGGAGTGGCTCCTTCTCCCTCCGGGAGGAAATCTTGTCTCAGCTGTTGGCCCGCCGGGCCTCCCCAGCATGTCTTCTGACCTCCCCTTGGGCTCTCTCTCTGGGACGATGGAACACCAGCTCGCCGTCCTTCTTTCATCTCTGCCTACTTTTTCTCAGCCTCATTTGCCGGACCGTCATCCGTGCCGTGACCAAAATGGGGCGTGCCCCCGGCTCTCTCGGGGGTCCTCCGCTTCTCTCTCTGCCTTTCTCTCAGGGCTCTCTTTACTCCCGTGGGTTCGATGATTATCTCTGTGAAGATGGCTCTCGGAGCTACTTCTCTGTCAGTGAATCGCTCCCCTGAGCGCCAGGTCTGCCCCGCCAGTTGCCTTTGGGAAATCTCAAACCGGGTGTCCCATGGCATCGCAAACCCAACTTGCTCAAAGCCAAACTGAGCCTCTTTCTGCCCACTGCAGCCCGCCTTCTCTGGGCTTGCCTCTTTCCGGGATGGCAGTCAAGCACATTGGCAATTTTGGAGTCGTAGGAGACCCCTTCCTCTCTCACAGCCATCTTCCAGGCAGTCGTGGCGCAAGTCTTCAAGGGAAGACATCATGGTAGAGTTGGAGGGCATTGGGCCTACATTCAGCTGACTTAAGTTCCAATCCTGATCAGAAACTTGGCATATTGCAAGCCCCCAGGGGATCCTTGTAAAAAAATGGCAGGGGAAGGGAAGGGAGGGGAGGGAGAGGAAGGGAGGGAGGGGAGGGGAGGGGGAGGAAGGGAGAGGAGGGGAGGGGGAGAAAGGGAAGGGAGGGGAGGGGGAGGAAGGGAGGGAGGGGAGAGGAGGGAGACGGAGGGGAGGGAAGGGGGCAGAAAGGAGGGGAAGGGGAGAAAGGGAGGGGAAGGGAGGGAGAGGAAGGGAGAGGAGGGGAGGGGGAGGAAGGGAGGGCTGGGTTGGATTACATACCCTTGGAAATCCCTTCTAATCCTCAATTTATGACCCTGTGGTCTTCTAGATTCTATCCCCATAATACCACTGGGAGTATCTGGAACTCTCCACTTCCCATCACATCCCACCACCCTCCCTTCCTCCCCGCCAAGCCCACACACAATCTCATTTGGGCTCTTCACCAGATCTCTCCGGGGGCATCATTTCAATGGCCCCCTAACTGGTCTTGCTGGCTCGTCCCCCCTCCAGCCTAAAAGCTGCACCGAGGCCAAAGTGATTTTCCTAAAGCACCCAGCCACTCCCTAGTTCTGAGGGCTTCCTATTGCCTCTGGGAAGGAACACTGAGTCTGTTTACCATCTGCCTCCAGGCCAGCCCTTGCCATCCTCCTTAATTTTCTCTGGTCCCGCTCAAACCACACTTCCCCCACGAGAGCCCTGCCGACTGCCTCTCCCGACCATGTTCTCTTGTGTTTCCTTTGTGTATTTTTGGTCTGCTTATAGTTGTCCTTGTTGTTTCACCAAATAGGGCTGGAAAGAAGCCTTTTATCTGTCCCTGCATCCCCAGCTCTTAGCCCAGAAGTGGGAAGTCTTAATAAATGCTTATGAAATGATTGACAGGCCCCAAAGAGCAGAGCTAGAAATTTAGGAGGAGGCTGAGCTTGGGCTTGGATCCAAGGACAAGGTCCTTCATTTTGAGGGGTCCAACGGGCTACCTTCAGAGGGGGCAACGGGCGGATGACCTGGGAAGTGGCTTCCCCCACCTCCGACTGGGTTGGATGAGGTGCCGAATAAGGCCTTCTCCATTTTGGAGTGTATGTGCTAATGAATGGAGAGCTTACCCTGTAAGTGTGGTTGGGATCTGTCCAATCTAGGTTTTCCTCTGCTCATTATCGAATGGTCCAGAGTTTTGTCTTCACCATTGAGGAAATCAACAAGAACCCCCAGCTTCTTCCTAATTTTACTCTGGGCTTCACCATCTGGGACTCGGGGAGCTCTGAATTGGGAGCTCTGTGGGGGACGATGGCCCTGTTGACTGGCCGGGGGTCCCCTGTCCCTAACTATGGTTGTGCTCTCCCTGAGACCCCCCTGGCTGCCATCCTTGGAGAGGATCGGTCTGCACTGTCCATCCCCATGGCCACATGGCTGGGCCTTTACAGGATTCCCCAGGTAAGTGTCCACCCCGCCCCCTGACTGCCCATCGCTGAGTTCTTCCTCCACTCTCCCCTTCTCTTAGAAGTTCCCTTAAAAACTGATGAGCCGCATTTAGAAACTGGTGATGCACATCTCTACAACTTGCAGCTTTTTTTCAGAATTCACACCCACTTCCTTTTTTTCCTCCCGGGAACACGGCTGAGCCCCACACTCCCCATCGGGCATGAACGTCACCTCAGAGGGAGAGCTGAAGTCAGCTAGCAGCTGACAGGTCTGGACTTCGGTTTTCTTCTCTGTTAAAAGCTGTACCACGACAACAGATGACCCCAAACCCCTCCAACGCTTTCAGGTTTCATGAGATGATGTCTAAGGCTCCTTCCTGCTTGAACTCCTCTGAATCTCCACAAGGAAAGAAAGGGAGCAGGAGCACAGCCCAGATTCTAATTGCTCTTGGCAGGCTGGAGAGGTTTACTCTTAGACAGGACTGTAAGGTGCCTGGCACCTCCTGGGCATTTGATCAATGTGTGCTGACTGACTGATGGGAGTTAAAGGAAAACTGCAGATCCAAGAAGGTAGAGGCTGGGCTTGGGAGGGGGCCATCAGAAAAGCCATCCAAAGCACACGTTGGGGGGGGGGTTGCCTGAAAGAGGATGTGGGAGCCCGAGACTAGTGCGGGAGCTGAGAGGCAGAGCTCCTGCAGGCCGACGCCTGGGATTTTGCCCCGTTCTGGATCCCTAGCAATCTGAGCACAAAGCCCGGCACACGGTGCTTGTTGCCCGATTGGAAGAATGGCAACCCTGGGGAGCTAAATGGAGCATGGTGACATGCCCCTGAGTGCTCCAACCTGTGCTCAGATCCCACCCAAAAAGTGAAAACACCATCTCCTGAAAATGTTTTCCAGTGCTATTATTTTATTTCCCCAAATGCAGGCATAGATATTTTTCAACAGTTGCCTTTGCAAAACCTCGTGTGGCAATTTTTCTCCTCCTCTCCACTCCCCTCCCCCCAAGACAGCAAAAAATCTGATATAGGTTAAACATATCTCTAAACATATTTCCACATTCAGCATGTCGTGCAAGAAAAATCGGATCAAAAGGGGAAAAGGCAAAAGAAAGAGAAAACAAACAAACAAACGAACGAGCAAACAACAAACAAAATGCCTTGATGCACATTCAGTCTCTCTCTGGAGGGGGATGGCACTTTCCATCCCAAGTTTACTAGAATTGCCTTGAAGCCATGCCCATCAGTTGACCAACACGGGATCTAGGTGCCATGAACAATGTTCTCCCGGTTCTGCTCACGTCCCTCAGCATCAGTTCACGTGGGTCTTTCCTGGCTTTTCTGAAATCGGCCTGCCGGTCGTTTCTTACAGAACAATGATATTCCCTAACATCCCCATCCCATAGCTTGTTGAGCCGTCCCCCAGCTGAGGGCCATCCGCCGTTTCCAGTTCCTTGCCCCAACCATTTCTGCACTTGCCTCGACCACACCATTTCTGCTCACACCTCAGAAGCAGGCTTAGAAGCTATAGGTCTTTGGGCTGATGCCTTAAGTCCGAGCAGACTGTAAGTAACCCCCCCAGGAGTCTCATTGTGCATCCACCCTAGTCCACAACAGATAAAGGCAGGGACTGTCAAATGGCCTCATGCCGGCTTGGTGGGATGGTTCGGTCATTTCTGACTCTGGGACCCCATCGGGGATTTTCTTGGCAGAGATACCAGGGTGGTTTGTCAGCTCATTTTACCAAGGAGGAAACTGAGGCAACAAAGGGTTAAGGGATTTGCCCAGGGCTACACAGCTAGTAAATGTCTGAGATTTGAACTCCGAAAGACGAGTCTTCCTGACTCTGGGCCTGGCCTTCTATCCCCTGCCGGCTGCCCCTGTCAGGCAGAGAGGTGGGAAATAGAATGTCTCAGTGGACCCTTAGTTCCAATCTTCAACTCTCCATAAAGCTAAGAGGGAACCATTTAAGACAACATGGATGATAGCCCTTCCCTTCCCTTCTCATTTCCAAGTAACCCTCAATTCTACATGGCAGGGTGGGGGGCCTGGAGAGGGGAGTCTGAAAATCCTCGCCCCCTCCCCACAGTCAGCGGCCGAGAACTGAGCCTAAACTCCCATCTGGAATTCACTTGTTGTAGGCCCTAAAAAAATGGGGAAGCACCCGGGAGCTGTCTTCCATTGCGGGGGGAAGGGGATGTTTCTGGTCCTCATTGCCCATATCTATAAAAAAAAAGAGGAAGAGGCTGGACCCGGACAGCCCCGAGACCCCCCACGGCTCATCCGGACCTCCCTCAGTATCAACGAGTCATCTGTAGGGAGACAGACTACTTGGAGGCCAGAGGGAGGCCGCAGGGGCTCCGGGTCCGGATGCGCCTTGACCAGGGGCTCTTTCTCTCGTTCCCAGGTGAGCTACGGCTCCACCGTGTCGGTCCTCAGCGACAAGCAGCGCTTCCCCTCCTTCCTCTGCACTCTGCCCCCCGACGAGGCCCGCGCTCGGGGGATGGCGCGCCCGGCGGTCCACTTGGCCTGCTATGCCGTGGGGCTCGTGGCCCAGGACGACGAGTACGGGCGGCGTGGGGCGAGGGCTCTGCGGCTGGAGCTGGAGGCGGCCGGCCTGTGCGTGTACGTGGCCGCCGAGCTGCTCCCGTCCCGGAGCCCGGAGAAGCTGAGGCAGGCGGCGCGCACCCTGGCCGCGGCCCAGCCCCGCGTCCTCCTGGTCTTTGCCGCGGCCCAGGAGCTTCTGCTGCTGGCCGCGGAGCTGCCGCGTCAGGGCGCCGGGCGAGGCCGCCTCTGGATCAGCAGCGAAGTTTGGGCCCCGGCGCTGCCTGCCGCCCTGGCCCTGAGCGGGGCGCTGAGCGGGGCGCTGTCCTTCTCGGGCCATCGCGGCCGCATTCCCGGCTTCGCGGAGTTCCTGGGGCGGCTGCACCCCGCGCGCAGTCCGGGGGACAGGTTCCTGGCGCCCTTCTGGGAGGAGACGTTCCACTGCCAGTGGTCCCCCAACTCCTCGGCAGGAGCAGCAGCGCCCCGAGGCTGGCTGGGGGGAGAGGAAGGAGGAGGAGGCCGAGGGGGGCGAGGAGCGGAGGCTGCGAGGGGAGCACACAGATGCACCGGGGAAGAGACTCTTGGCGGCCAGAAGCTCCCCTTTTTGGACATGAGTGATCTGAGCGTGACCTATGCTGTGGCCAATGCCGTGTCCAGCGTGGCCCACGCCCTACACGACATGGCCGCCTGCGAGGCCGGAGACGGGCCCTTTGAGGGCAGCCGCTGTGCAGACGTGCCCCATTTTCGGCCCTGGCAGGTAAGGGGCCGGCACTTTAGGCTCGTCTTCCCCAGACGCCTTTGCCCACTGGCGGCCTTTTCTCGCTTCTTCCTTCTTCCGGGTTCTTTTCCCTCCACCCTCTCCAGGCTCCTGTCACGGGACACCCCATTCATGGGACATTGGGAGAGGAGCTCAGAGCAGCACTAGGACCTGCCATTTGTAGGCCTCCCACTTCCACTGCCCAAAGCCGGTGTGCGTTAGCCCAAGGGCTAGGAGCAGGTCATTGAGTACTGCTCACTGTAACCACGGGGTACTGTGGTCCAGCTGAGAGTGACTCGGTGGAATGGGGAAGCTCGGTTCCGGATTCAACTTGCCCTTTGCCAGGTACTGGCTCCCAGAAAGAGTCACAGGTGGCTGGCGATTAAATGTCAGTGTGAGGGAGGGGCGGCTTAATTGGATGGTTTCCCAGATCAACCTGAGAGGGTAAAGTGGAGGGATCTGAATAGAGATCTCACAGGGATCGGAGTGGAGAGCTCAGAGGGATCCGAGTGGAGAGCTCAGAGGGATCTGAATGGAGAGCTCAGAGGGATCTGAATGGAGAGCTCAGAGGGATCGGGGTGGAGAGCTCAGAGGGATCTGAATGGAGAGCTCAGAGGGATCTGAATGGAGATCTCAGAGGGATCTGAATGGAGAGCTCAGAGGGACGTCTTCCTTTGAAGTGGGCATGCCACAATTAAGATTCAGAGGCTGGCACTGGTACAAAATGACTGGGGCTGGGCGGGCTGCCCCTTCTGCAGGCATGTAAACGATCAGACCTTCCTTCTTTACTCTCTCCCTGTCACCTTTTCCTCTCCTCCTCCCTTTCCTCTTTCTTCCCCTCCTTTTCTCTGCCCCATTTTTATTCTTGCCTCTGTCTGTCTGTCTGTCTGTCTGTCTGACTCTCCCTCAAAGATGAAGCACCGGGTCTCCGTAAGGTGCACTCCGTCCCTGCCTAGGAAGCTGTCCTTCCTACATTCGAAGTTGTCAGCCCCACCCCTCACCTTCAGACTGGAGCACCAGGCAGCACAGATTAGTGGTTAGAGAGCGGGCCTCTGGGTCATTGAGACCCCAGGCCCAGTCCCAGCTCAGCCATATTCTGGCTTCATATCTGGACGTCTCCGTGGCTTTGCAGCTCCCCAAGGTTCCAAGTCACCAAAAAGCTGCCGACTTGGTCATTGTCCTTGACCAAGGTCTCCCCCCCCTTACAGAAAAAGAAATCCTCTTCTGTGATGAGTTTCTCTGTCCTGACTCCGTCCCCTTTTATGAGCAGCAGGGAGAAAACCAAGACCTAAGCTTTGAGGACCTCCCAAATCAATGCCTCTGGTTTCCTTGCCCCCCTCAGTTCCCACGTATCCCCAGGAGTGATCCACGTGGAAAGTCCTCGGCCACCATCTGGCTCCTGCCCGATGGCGCAACCCAGGAAGACAAAGGTCTCCATGGTTAATGTCGGGCCAACACCTGCCTCCCTTCAGATTTGTAGCGGAGGATATTTAGCCTCCACTGTGTTTGATGTGAAATGCTGGGGGAAAGGCACCTGGAAAGGTGAAGGTGCAGGACCAAAGGTTTGCTCCAGGACAGGGCGCCTTCTGAATTTGGAGCTAGAGGAGGCAGGTTGAAAAGCTGCCCCTGTGGAACTTCTGTCCTGATTCCTCTTGGAACCTCCCCCAGGTCCTCATCCCATCCCTCTAATTCTCCTTTGCAAAGGAGGGAATTGGGCTCCCGCATAAATTCAGATGAACTCGAACCCTTCTCTTCACAGTCCTGTTTTTGACGTCCCTGAACATCACCAGGTCTGTGATAGGATACAGCCACCAAGGAGGTCCCTTATTTGGAGCTTTAGGACACCCCCCTAACTGAGGCCTCCTTTGCATCCTCATAGCAACCCTGTGAGGTGGAGGAGAATTACAGCCTGAGGAAGCCGAGACCTGGAGAGGGGAAGGAGTGTGAATCCCGAGCCACCTCTTCGGCCTCCCTCGGCCCTCAGCTCAGACCTCTTCCCCCCGTAGCTTTAACTGCCTCTTGAATGGATAGTGCATGGGGATGGGTAGTGCTCTCTGTGCCTCGGGGGAGTCCTGCAGCTGCAGAGTGGTGGGACTGTGCTCCCTCTGGCCTACGCCATGGCCACGGCAATGCCGCCCCCCCCCCATCTTTGCCCCCAGCTCCTGCATTCCCTGAGGAGGGTGAGATTCCGAAATAGCTATGGGGAAGAGGTGTTCTTTGACGCTCATGGAGATCCTCCCGCTCTCTATGATGTCATGAGATGGCAGCCTGGCCCCGAGGGCGACCCTCCCTTCCAAGAAGTCGCCCGCTTTAATGACACGGCAGCCCGGGAACGCCAGCTGCAGATGAATGCCAGTGGACTCACCCTGGAAGGGACGGAAACACAGGTAGAGAAACAAGGCAGTTCTTAATTGGCTTACTCCTCTAACAGGGTTTTGGAGCATCTGTAAGGGGCTTAGTTTTATTTCAACAAAGCCCTGTGTCCTCCAAGGCTGAGAAATAAACTTGGCCCGCACGTCCCAGGATGTTGTGGCTGGACAGCAGTTCGTTTGAGAGAGATCTAGGGGGCTTACTGGGCTGCAGTCCAAAGATAAGTCCCATTATGGCCTATCGTTGGACCCGAGGCCCCAACAGGCAACTGAGTCCAGTCGCAGAGAAATGACTGCTCTTCTGACCTTTGTGGTAGTCAGACCACCTCGACAGTTGTTATTTGACCACCAGGACATCAGGGAGGTGACGCCATGACATGCAAGTGAACTGGACTGAAGTGAGGGAGGGCTGGACAAAGTCACCCGCCTCGCTTTGCCCTCCGGAGTCATCTGGGGCCAGTGTCCAGGTACGGATCAGGACGACTGGAGATGGCCTTGGATGCAGCGGGAGACTTTGAGCTGAGGTCTTCAACATGTCTCGGTTTAACTGAGGCTGGATCCATTCAGTGACTGAGGCTGGGGAGCAATTGAGGCAAAGAATGTCCTCTTTAGCCCAGTCCCCCAAATCTAATAAATAAATAAATGAACAGGAGCTCCCCTAGAGGAAGAGAAACTGGTTGGTTAGAGGCTTGGAGATCCTGGAGCTTGGTTTGTGGCCACTGGGGGCACTGTGATCTCCATCAGACCTGGCAAAGCCAGAGGATGCTCTGGGGGACTCATTAACCTTGCCCCTTTCTCTGGCCTTGGTTTCCATTGGTTACGTGTGGCTTCGGCAATCCGATTGTGGTCCAGCCCTCATCCCAAACGGTAGACCTAGTGCTTAAAGGACTGCGGAAGCCCTTTGTACATTGTACTTTGTGGTCCATTGTACGGATGAAGAAACTGAGCCGTAAAGAGAAGGAATTGGCCAAAGAGCCAGGATTCTGAGAGCCCCAGACTTGGGGTTCAAGATGTGGCTTTCCACTGTATCACATGGGCCTCCCATGGGGACAGAGCAGTGTTGGGAAGGTGCAGAGGGGACCCGAAGCTGAGCTGAGTGAGATGGGGGGGGGGGGGGGGGGGTGGGATGGAGGGCTGGAGGCCGGAGCCTCCTGGATTAATGCTATTCCCATGCACACTCTCAGGGCTCCTCTCTCTGCCAGAAGACCTGCCCTCCTGGCACGTGGAGGACCTCCCAGATTGGCCAGGCAAGCTGCTGTTTTGCTTGTGTCCAGTGCCCCGTGGGACAGGTGTCTGAACACAAAGGTGAGGGTCTTTCCAAGCCAGAAGCCGCTCTTCCTGGAAGCGTCATCGGGTCATAGGCTTACAACGGGAAGGACCTTTGCCACTGTCTAGCATCCTCCCTTCATCTTACCTTGGGGTAGCGGGGCTGGAGGGGTGAGAAGGAAGATGTACCGCAGACTGTCCCGCCCTCCACAGCTCCCACGCAAGGTTGGCCTTGGTCCAGGGCCCAGCAGTGACGCATCCTTTCTTTCCTAGCTGCCCCGTGTCCGTCCTCTGCTCAGGTTTCTCATTGCCCTGAAGGCAGAGCCTACAGCTCATTTGGAGGGCAGAGGCCCCGGGTCTCTGAATGTCCCAGCTGGGGGACCCAAGCCCGTCCTCTGTGCCGCTTCTCATGTCAGGAAAGCAGGACCCTTGGTCTGCACTGCGGGCTTGCTGTGAAGAAAGTGGGCTATCACAACGGAGACAGCAAGGGACGGTCCTCATGACCGTGGCCAGCTGTAAAATTGCCTCTGTCCGTGTGTGTGTGTGGGGGGTCTCTTCTCACAAAGAACTGGACTTCTCTGTGGTTGGTTGGGCAGAGCTCTTTGTCCCGGAGGCCACTCGGCAGACCTGTGAGGCTCCGGCTACGTGCGCTGTATCTCCACATCTCCAGCAGATGTGAAGGATGATCAGCTGGCTTTGGGTGGTCAATCCCCAATGCTGGAGAAGTCACTATTGCCGCCTTTACTCTGGGCAGCTGGGCTAGGAAGGGCCAGGAAGG
>JAJPUD010011992.1:30311-49423 GCA_023553655.1 Myrmecobius fasciatus
AGGAAAGGCCAGGAAGGGCCAGGAAGGACCAGGAAAGGCCAGGAAGGGCCAGGAAGGGCCAGGAAGGGCCAGGAAGGACCAGGAAAGGCCAGGAAGGGCCAGGAAGGACCAGGAAGGGCCAGGAAGGGCCAGGAAGCCTCAGTGAGCTTTAGGACAAACACTGGCTTTTGTCTCTGTCTGTGTGGGAACCTTGGAAAGCTGTGAATGAGGGGAGCAAGGAAGGGGAGGAGGAACAGCCAGTTGGCTCTGGAACCAGAGAACCTGGTTTCAAATAGCAGCTGTGCTCTGACTACATACCTGGTCTTGGGCACATCCCTGCCGTTTCTAAGGGCCTTGGGCTCTTCAGCTTTGATGGGGCAAATTAGAGTAGATCTAGGGGACCCTTATAAATACAATTGTTACAAATTCAAAATTAAATTGATTCTGTTTCTCTTCCTCCTGTCTCCTCCACTACCATCATGAGAAGGCAAGGGAAAAAAAAATCTAGTCTACTGAAGCATTGCCCTGTCCTATGACTTTGAGCCAGCTCTCTGGGACACAGTTCAGCATGTGTCTCCTGGAATTGTGCTTGGTTATCGTGGTGGGCAGAGAACTAAGGCCTTCAGAGGGTTTGTTTGCTTTTCCCCACCTTGTTCTTGTAAACACTGTTCTCCTGGTTTTAAGCTCAGGGCATTCTGCAAGATTTCACACAAGTCTCCCCGGGTTCCTAGAAGGCACGCCCCCTGCCTTGTCTTAGAGCCCAATGGGACGCCGGCGCCGTCATACATCATGATGCATTTGGCCTTCACCCAACTGAGGGACGCACGTTTTTAATTCCAAATCTCCACTTCTTTGCCAGCAAACACAATGTGTCTGGACAAAGGGTCCTTTCGTTCTTTGATCTCTCTGGGAGCACTGACCCAACCTGGCTCTCCATGGGTCAAAAGGCAAGCACAATGTAAGGTTTTCAAGACGTAGTTCCCAATTGCTTTGTAGAATGACGGGCCTGAGGCATGACTCCACCAACGGTGCATTCAGGTGCCAGTTTTCCCACAGCCCCTTGGGCATTTGTCACTTTTCATTTCTGCCATCCTCGCCCATCTAATGGGTATGAGGTAGAACCCTGGCTTTTTTTAAAATTGCATTTAGTGAATTACAAATGATTTAGAATATCCCCCGCCCCAACACAGAGGCACAGAATTCCTCCACAAACTGCCTCGTTCCCAAATCGGACAATCAATCGGGGATTGGCGCTTAATCAGGTAATTGCAATAAGTTCTGACGATCAATCGGGGATTGGCGCTTAAGCAGGCAATTGCAGTAAGTTCCCCATGTATCTTACAAAGGAAACATGAAAAAACTTGCCCCACTTGGCTGAGATTTGCCCCGTCCCTTTTTCCTTTGAGACGTCTTTTGATCTAACGCGACCTGGATTTCGAGATGGAGGCATTCTGTGAGCTGTGGCTCAGACACCGTGTGGTGAGGGAGCTTTGAAACCGAGAGCCGTCGTTCAGTCCGTCTTTGGACTGTGCCCATGTCTGGCCCCCCCCCCACAGAGAGAGACAGACCCAGTAGGGCAGAAGTGCAGGCAAAATTGGCTTCCCGCCTTGCTTCCCCAGAGACTGAACAAGTTGCCCTCCTGCAAGGTTGGGGCCCCTCTCTTGGCAGAGCTGGCCGGCTCCTTTCTGTATTTGGGGGGTCTTCTCCCCTGTAGAAATGCTCTTATTTCCTCGGATCTCCACGTGAGTAAATAGGTTTACCCACCCTGGGCTTTTGTGTAAGTGGGTGAAAGACGGTGGTCCGGGTAAGGGGCTGCTGTCAGGGAAGTGGCTTGGGACAAGCAATCCTGCACCGAGGACAAACCAGACAGAATGACCGTGCAGGTGAGAGGGGGAGCTTGCGGGTCCCTCCTCCTGCTCTCCTCCAGTCAGGACCCAGAGCCTCCTTGGGCAAGGCATGGGCCGTGTTCTTGGGCTCTGTCCGTGCCTCCTGAAAAAGGCCCATTGAGATAATCTATGGGCGTAGCGTGACATGTATGGGCAGCACCCACCCGACCCCGGCAGCCTCTGAGGGCCTAGGGGGAGGCCTTTGTCCCGGGCTGCTGCCGCCGCCGGCACCATTACTCCCGGCTGAGTGGCCACACGCTCCAACGCGGCCCTTCCTTTCCAGCAGATGCTCCAGCCTGCCAGGAGTGCCCTGATGACACCACGTGGCCCAGCCCCTCGAGGGATCGCTGTGAGCTGCAGCCTGATGTCTTCCTGCACTTTGGGGATCCCCTTGGAGCCGCCCTGGCCTCCTTGGGGGTCTGTGTGTCTCTGGCCACGGGGCTGGTGCTGGCCATCTTTGTTTACCACCGGCACACCCCCGTGGTGCGGGCCAGCGGCCCGGGGCTCAGCGCCCTCCTGCTCGCCTCTCTGCTCTTCTGCAGCCTCAGCTCCCTTCTCTTCCTCGGCCGCCGAGGGCCCTTCGATTGCCGGCTGCGCCAGGTGGCCCTCAGCCTCACTTTCACCACGGCGGTGTCCTGCGTGCTGGCCAGGACGGCCGCTGTCCTGGTGGCCTTCCGGGCAGTCCGGCCACGCGGCGCTCTTCAGGTGTGTCTGGGGCCCGGCCTGCCTCGAGCCATGGTCGCGGGGCCCCTCGCGGCCCAGGTTTGTATCTGTATCGCGTGGCTGGGGTTTGCCCCCAAAAGCCAGAGCAGAAGCCCACTGCTGGCCCCCAACACGGTGCCCCCCGAGTGTCAGGAGGCCTTTCCTCCCGGCTTCTGGGGCCTCCTGGGTCTCCTGGCCTTGGCTGGCTTTGTGCTGGCCCTCTGGACGCGCCGGCTTCCCGGGGGCTTTTGTGAAGCCCACCTTCTGTCGCTCAGCATGGCGGTGTGCGTGAGCGTTTGGCTGGCCTCCCTGCCCGCCCAGATCCACAGCAAGGGCCGGGCGGCGGCGGCAGCCGTCCAGACCTTCAGCGTCCTGGCCTCCAGTGCCGCTCTGCTGGGCTTCATCTTCCTGCCCAGGTGCGTCATCGTCCTGCTCCGGCCCCACAGGAACAACAGGGCCTGGCTCATGGGGAGGCTGCCTGGCGGCACCCGCCCTCCCGGCTCCGGCTGAGGAGTCTGCAGGGCAGCTCAGGCCTCACACTGAGGTCTTCAGTTCCCTCATCTGTGAAATGGGCTTGCGTAGGGAGGACGTGGGGAGTGCTCTGCACGCATTCATGCTCTACTGAGCTATGCTTAAGGTGGGTGGTAAGGGGAGGGGGACACAAGATTGCTTCCTGGGGAGCAGCTGCCCTCCTAGGCCAGGAAGTCACGGTGCCCTCTGAGCGCCCAGGCGCTCTTCCCTCCCCCATGGCTCCTTTGGGGCTGCCCCTAACTCTGCTTCCACTGTTTGGACACACTCTCTGTCTCTCGCCATCCTGTGCCCGAGCTCCCTTTGTTCTGCTCAGAATGGCAAAAGCCGGAATCACAAAATGCGGAGAGAAGCCCGGCCCGGGACCCCGAGGCTCTGGGTGACCTCCCGTGTCCAGGGTGCCCAGGGACCCTGGGCCGCCCGGTGCCTGCCGGAGCTAACCAGCTCTTTGAGGGTGCCCGCCAGCTAAGGGCGGGCCTATGCCAACCTCCCGATTAACGGTGGATTCTGGGAGGGAACTTTTCCTTTCCCGCATTAATTGGCAAAACCCCTTTCCTTGCTGACCATATGTGATGTCATATGAAACCCCCAAACTTTCGGTTTGGGAATCTGCCTCAGGAACCCCCCCCCCCAATCTGTCTGACCACTCCTTAGTCACGTAGCTTCTGGCCTCAGGAACCCCCCCCCCCATGGAACTCCTGAGACCACCCCTCAATTCCTTGCTGACTGTTAATGTGATCGGTAAGAGCCTGATGGACCCAGAGCCGCTCCCTCCTCCGGGGACCACTCCTTGGGACTATGAGCCGCAGAATCAGCTCGTCTGTGATGGAAAGCGGGATGAAGATCTCCTGGCTCGGCTTTCTTTCCTGGATACCCTTAGAATTCAGTCGCACTTGTGATGGCGCACCGTTACTTCCAAGAACGCTTTGCCCCTTGACTAGGAGACGGGTTCGAGCCTGCGAATGCGACCGCGGTCCGGGGTACTTTGGGCTCCCTCCTTCCCCACCTCAACATTTGGTCTCTCAGCTCTATTTCCCATTTGCCATTCCCGGTGTCATTTTGTCTTCTCCTAAATAAAGCTTCCTTTTGCCAAAGAGATTGGCTAGTGTCAGTTCTTCAAATGACCAAAGCCCAGCACGTGGGGCCAAGCGTTTGAACATCAATCCCATCTGTGTTGGTGACTGATTTTGTTCCTCACTCTCAACGGAAGCTTTTCCAACCTTCTTTCCTTCTTAAATCTCCCATCTCCGAGTTTCCTTAAGGAAATTAAGGAAAAAGCCCAGCTGGGACCTCTCATCTCTCACCTGGCTTCCCTTTGTTGAGATTTCTCTGATTCACTTCTCCAGTACTTCCCCCCACTTCCCTTTCTAGCTTCCTTTTCCATTTTGTCTTCCTCTGTTAGATTGTCGATACCTTCAGGGGAGGGATTGTCTCCATCCTTTTTCCTTTGTGCCTCTCGGTCCTTTAGCCCAGAGTAAGTTCTGGGAATGGTGAAAGAATAATGAGACTGCTCCGCCCAACACTCCCCAAAAGAACAAAAGGACACACACAACACACACACACACACACACACACAAGCTAGAAGAGGAAGGCTTCAGGCAAAAGGGGAGGATTGGGAAGGCTGATTGGATAAGATAGCTTGACCTGAATGACCCAAATCAGGGAGTGTTTGAAGTCACCCAGAACACAGGTTATCCCCCAGGAGCAGTGACAAGGAAGTCTTTGGGTACGCCAATGCTTAACCCAAGATGGAGGGAGTTCCGGCCAGTTGTTTGTGATCCGATCATTCTGCTCAGTGTATCTCGCTCTTCTTTTACTTTAAAAATGGAGGCAATTTCGATCAGCTCCCCTTTTCCTCTCCGCTTTGTTTCAAACCCCTCAAACTGGATATCTAGTAGTTATATCCCAAACTTCCCTCATTCTCTTTTCTCCTCCCTTCCCTCTTCCTGTCAAGAGCAATACCATGCTCCCAGGCTTCCAACCTAGATGTCATCCTCAATTCCTATTTCTCAACCTCTCCCCCCATAGCCAATCAGCTGTCAAGGCCTTTGCATTTCATGTAGGCAACATCTCCATTCTGCTCATCCCCTCACCCTTGTGTTATTGCCATCACCTCCTCGTGGGTTGCTCTGTATCAAAACGCTCTCCTCTCCAATGCTTCCTCCATTTGGCCAACAAAGTGATTTCCTTAAGGCGCTGGTCTGCCCATGTCTCTCCTCTCCCCAATAAGTTGCAGGGCTTCTCTTATCACCTCCAGGATCAAATACAAAATCCCCCTTCATTCAAAGCTTTTCATGACTTAGACATCACCTACTTTTCCAGTCTTCTTATGTCTTCCTTTCCGTCCTCTCCCCATTGATCCCATGACACCGACCCCCTGGCCCATTCTGGAAGAAGAGAGCCATCTCTCAGTTCAAGGCGTCTTTCCTAGCTGTCCTCCATAGTGGGAATCCTCTCCCTCTTCTTCACTGTCTACTTCTTCCTTGCAAGTCCTACCTGCTAAAGGGAGCCTTTCTCAGTCCTTCTTAATTCTGGTACCTCCTGGGCAGCTAGATGGTGCAGTGGATAGAGCACCAGCTCTGAAGTCAGAGGACCTGAGTTCAAATCTGCCCTCAGACACTTAAAATCCCTAGCTGTGTGACCCTGGGCAAGTCACTTAACCCCAACTGCCTCAGCAAAAAAAAAAAAAGAATAAAAAAAATTAAAAATAATTCTGGTACCTTCCCTCTTTAATTAGCGCCTCATTTATCCCACCTCTAGCTTGTTTGCACATATTTGCTTGGACTATGAGCTCCTTGAGAGCAGGGATTTTTGTTTGCTACTCTTCGTATCAGCTCTAAGCAAAATGCCTCCTGTATTACAGGCACTCAATAAATGTTTATTGACTGACACATCGTTCCCATTTTATTCATTTCAAAAACAATTCATGTAGTCTTCCAGCTTCTTCCCTCTCTTCTCTCACAAAGAGGTAGTCTTTGTCCTGAGATAACCACGATGAAAAATCACTGGACGGTCACGAGTAATTGAAATTTTAGAGAACGTTTATTTGCCGGGCCCGGCGACTGAACCCCCAGACGAGCTAGAAGGATTCAGTCCTGAGCCTGGTAGCCACAGGTTTTTTAAGAGCACTGACCACTTCTCCCCCCATAAATTTGCAGTTAAACATTGATTTCTTACTAATATAATAAAGAAGTAACAGGATTTGAGGTAGACATTGTAAAATACTGATACATCATCTGGGTCAATACACCTGGATCAGAGCAAACTACCTACTTCTCTTATTAAGTTTGGGCAAACATACTGTGGATTAAACCCATTTCCCTCATTGTGTGAGGTAAACATTCCTGGGACCCTTACTGAGCAAATACCATTAAGGAATTCCTAGGCTCCTTGACCTAAACAGGGGAAGGGTTGGATCTGTCCATTTCAGTCCTTGCCAAGACCTTGTCCTTATGCTCCATATATGAATATTTGATCCCACTCCCTTCTGCTGATTCCACCCTCAGTCATCCCCAATGTCTAAAATTTTTCAACCTTCCCCTATCAACTAGTTCATTTTAAATGTAATAGTCTGTTCATAGACCTTTGAGCTGTCACTCATTCTCATCAAATCTGCTTGAATTCTCCATTTTCTATCTCAATCAGTTCTCAATTGCAAACTGACTTTCATCTTCACTCTCCTGACACTTCTCTCCAAAGTTATTAATGACATTTTTTGTGTGTGTGTAGAATTTTTTTTAATTTTATTTGATTTGCATAACATATGTGTGGGTAATTCTTCAACAATAACCCTTACATAGCTTTCCGTTACAAATTTTTCCCCCCAACTTCCCCACCCCTTCCCTAGATGGCAGGATATCCACTACATGTTAATTATGTTAAAATATTGGCAAATCGAATATATGTATCCATATTTCCAAACTTATCAGTGTTGTGCAAGAAAAATCTTATCTACACAAACGATATATCAGATAAAGGAAACACAATGTAAGCAAACATCAATCAAGGAGTATGAGAATGTTATGTTGTGGTCCACATTTCACATCCCTCTCTCTGGGTGTATATGGCTTTCTTCAGTGAACAATTGGAGGTGGTTTGAAACATATCATTGTTGAAGAGAGCCATGTCCATCAGAATTAATTGTCATATAGTACTGTTGTTGCCGTGTATAATGATCTCCTGGTTCTGCTCGTTTCCGTCAGCATCAGTTGATGCAAGTCTCTCCAGGCCTCTCTGAAATCGTCCTGCTGGTCGTTTCTTACAGAACAATAATATTCCATAATATTCATATACCCTAATTTATTCAGCCATTCTCCAATTGAAGGGCATCTATTCAGTTTCCAGTTTCTAGCCACTACAAAAAGAGCTGCCACAAACATTCTTGCACATGTGGGGCCTTTTCCTTTCTTTATGATTTCTTTGGGATATAAGCCCAATAGAAATGCTGCTGGGTCAAAGGGTATGCACAGTTTGATAACTTTTTGAGCATAGCTCCACATTGTTCTCCAGAATGGCTGTATCCGTTCACAGCTCCACCAACAATGCATCAGTGTAATGACATTTTTTTTGAGGCACTCAGGATTAAGTGATTTGCCCAGGATCACACAGGTGGTTAGTATCTGAGGTGAGATTTGAACTCAGGTCCTCCTGACTCCGGGCCAGTGCTCTGTCCTCTGTATCATCTAGGTGCTCCATTAATGAACTCCTAATTGCCAAATCTGATTGTGTTTTCAGGGTCCTAATTGTTATTGACCTAGCCGCTCCATTTGACAGTAGTGACCTCCCTTTCCGGAATCCTCACCCCCCCTAGGATCTTCTTTCCCGCTTTACCTCCCGCCCGTGCCTGTCTGACCACACGTTTGCAGTCTTCTTTGACGGGTCATCAACTACATCCCAACTCCAAATTATGGATGTTGCTCAAGGTACTGTGCTGAGTTTTCTGCTCTTCTCCCCCTGTACTTTTTCTCTTGGATTGACTTAATGATGATGTCTAGGCACAGGACCCATGGATCTCTACAGCCAGCCTCAAAATCTCTGGGCTTTTGTCCCATCCTCAGGCCCCTTCAGAGAAATTCCAACAGTGTCTCAAAGACAAAGGAACCGTGAGCTGACCTTCTCATTTTTAATTGTACAATTTCCTGTATTCCAGACTTCTCTCTTTCTTTTCTCTCTTTCACCACTAGTTTTACTAATGTCTCGGGTTCATAATGTGGCTGTTTTCCTGAGATGTTCTCTCTCTCACACCAGATATCCGCTGGGTTTCCATATTTCCATTTTGCCACCTTCACTACAGCTCTCAAATCGGAGCCCTCCCCTACATTTACAAAACACCCATTTTTCTTTCAGGATTTCCCATCTTCCTAGAGTGGTACAACAATCTCTCTTCTAAGATGAGCCTGATTCAAGGTGGTCCTTGGAAGTTTAGGCTATAGACTGGAACTACATCAAGCCCTCCCCCCTCCCAGTATTTAATAGTTAAGTTCTGCTTAATCAGAGCAGCAGAAAAATATTTAGCAAAATTAAATACCGAGGGCACTAAAAATTGATGTAGCCTAGTCAAGTCTCTACTAGTCTCTAGCACATTGGTCCTCCAGAGAGCAGGGAGTAAATCAACAGCACCTTGACTCCTCGATACAGGAAAACAACTCCTCTGACTTTCTAGAAATTAATAAACGTCTGGAACTTTGCATATCCAGGCAGACCGTCCTTTTGATGGCAGATTCAGAATTAGTAAGGGAAGTGACTCTTCTCTAGGGGGAGCAAATTCTTTTTTAAAAATATAGCTTTTTATCCTCAAAACACATGTAAAGATAGTCCTCAACATTCTCCTCCACAAAACCCCACGTTCCAAACCCACTCTCCCTCCCTTCCCCCACCCATTCCTCTAAACGCCAAAGAATCCAACATCTGTTACACATGTGCAACCCTTCCACACACACCTTCACAACCATCATGCTGCACAAGAAAAATCAGCTCAGAAAGGGAAAATAATGAGAAAGAAAACAGAAGGCAAGGAAACAAGCAAAAAAAGGGGAAAACACTATGTTGTGATCCACATTCAGTCCCCAGGGACCTCCCCTGGGACACAGATGGTTTTTTCCAACCACAAGCCCACCCAAATTGACCCGAACCATCTCACTGCTGAAAAGAAGCACGTCCATCGGAATGGATCATCACATAATCTTGTTGCTGTGTACAATGTTCTCTTGGTTCTGCTCTCTTCACTTAGAATCAGTACATGTAAGTCTCTCTAGGCTTTTCTGAAATCATCCTGCTGATCGATGCTTACAGAACAACAATATTCCATAACATTTATATACCATAACCCATTCAGCCATTCTCCAACTGATGGGCAGCCACCTACTCAATAAATTTCCAGCTCCTCGCCACCATCAAAAGGGCTGCCACAAACATTCGTGCACATGTGGGTCCCCTTACCTTTTTATGATCTCTTTGGGATACAGACCCAACAGAGACAACCTTAGATCAAAGGGCACACAGGGCTTGACAGCCATTTGGGCATAGCTCCAAAGTGGCAAGGGCCAGTTCTGAGCATTCTTCAGCAGGATGTTCTTGTGCAGCTGAATACGGTCTAAGAAACTCCACTCCTCTGGGGTGAAATTCACGGGTACTTCCTCAAACCTCACCAACTCCTAATGAATTAAAATTTATAAGACCTAGAGTGGAAACATATTTCATACTTGATCTAATCCAATTCTCATCAATTCATAGGAGGAACTGAAATTAGAGAAAGGATTTGCTCCAAAGTTATAACTTTTATGTGTATCGGAGAAACGCTAGAAACCATAGTTATGAGGAGCCCAATGGTATATTAAGAAAAGCATTTTATATCTGGGGAGCAGCTTGGTGGCAGAGTGGATAGAACACCAGAGCAGAACTACCAGCTGTGTGACCCTGGGCAAATCACTTCATTCTGTTTATTTCATCTGCAAAATGAGCTGAAGGAAATGGCAAATCACTGTACTACCCTTGTCAAGAAACCCCCAAATGAGGTCACAAAAGTCAGATTTAATGGGATGACAATGAAAAAAAACAACTTTATATTTTCTGTTGGAATAAAATTTTAAAAATGCCTAAGTATGAAATGCTTCTTCCTATGGAATCAGAGAAGTTATGTGTTTAATCAGTAAGACATGAATACTTCTGCCAGAGTAAAAGAAGGTGATATGAAAGATTTTTCTCATCAAAACTCTTGTAAATGAAATGAAAAGAAAATTGAAGAGTTTGGGAGAAGCTAGCAAGTACTGTGGGATTAAAACATTTCCTATGATTTCCAAAAAGAGTACTTCTCCCCTCTCTTTCTCACAAAGAGCAATAACTCTAGTTAATTTCCAAAAAGTCAGAAATAAAATCTGATCTAGATGAAAATGTGAAGAGGATTCTTAAGTGATAATCATCATGATATGGACTAAACTGTGTGATATGAGATGATTTATAGCTGAGTGAAGAAGAGTTATCTGTTGTTATATTGAGAGGAAACTCTAGCTATGGTGTGTCAGAGACAAACATCTTAGGTCTTGACTAATGATTACTTTTATTTGTTTTTTTATTATTAAAACTTTTTATTTGCAAAACATATGTATGGGTAATTCTTCAACATTAACCCTTACAAAGCTTTCTGTTACAAATTCCCCCCCCCCAGTCCCCTCTCCTCCCCTAGATGGCAGGCTATCCACTACATGTTAATTATGTTAAAATACTTGACAAATCAAATATATGCATACATATTTCCACACATCATTTTTGTGCAAGAAAAATCCTATTTACAAGAAAGAAGAATCAAAAAAGGAAACCCAATGCAAGCAAACATCAATAGAGAGCATGAAAATGTTGTGTTGTGGTCCACATTTCACATCCCTCTCTCTGGGTGTATATGGCTTTCTTCAGTGAACAATTGGAAGTGGTTTGAAACATTTCATTGGTTTTTTTTTTTTTTTGTTTGTTTTGTTTTTTGTTTTTTGCTGAGGCAATTGGGGTTAAGTGACTTGCCCAGGGTCACACAGCTAGGGAATGTTGTGTCTGAGGCCAGATTTGAACTCAGGTCCATCCTGACTTCAGGGCTGGTGCTCTATCCACTGTGCCACCTAGCTGCCCCGAAACATCTCATTGTTGCAGAGAGCCATGTCCATCAGAATTGATCATCATATAGTATTGTTGTTGCCATGTATATTGATCTCCTGGTTCTGCTCATTTCACTCAGCATCAGTTCATGTACGTCTCTCCAAGCCTCTCTGAAATCATCCTGCTGGTCGTTTCTCACAGAACAATAATATTCCATAACATTCATATACCATCATTTATTCAGCCACTCTCCAATTGATGGGCATCCCTTCAGTTTCCAGTTTCTAGCCACTACAAAAAGGGCTGCCACAAACATTCTTGCACATGTGGGGCCCTTTCCTTCCTTTATGATTTCTTTGGGATATAGGCCCAGTAGAAACAGTGCTGGGTCAAAGGGTATGTACAGTTTGATCACTTTTTGAGCATAGCTCCAAATTGCTCTCCAGAATGGTTGGATCTGTTCACAGTTCCACCAACAATGTATTAGTGTCCCAGTTTTCCCACATCCCCTCTAACATTCATCATTATCTTTTCCTGTCACAATCTGACAGGCGTGTAGTGGTATCTCAGAGTTGTCTTAATTTGCATTTCTCTGATCAATAGTGATTTGGAGCACCTTTTCATATGACTAGAGATGGTTTTAATTTCACCATCTGAAAATTGTCTGTTCATATCCTTTGACCATTTATCGATTGGAGAGTGGCTACTTTTATTTGTTAATGGTATATTGTTACTCCGTCATTTCAGTAACATCCAACTTTTTCCCCTTTTTTTCTTTTTTCTGTTTCGTATTTTATTTTTCCCAATTGCATGTAAAAACAATTTTAAACATTTAATTCTCTCCCTTTCTCTCGTCCATCCTCCTCATTGAGAAGCCAAGCAATCCGATAGAGGTTTTACATGTGTAGTCATATAAAACATATTTCCATATTAGAAAATAGAAAAAAAAAACCTCAAGAAATTTTTAAAAAAGTATGCCTCGATATATATTCAGATATCATTAGTTCTTTTTCTAGGGCTGGATAGCATTTTGGGGATCATTGTATTGCTGAGAATAGCTAAATCATCATCCCCCAGTATTGCTGTTACTTTGTACACAGTACATGTTACTCTGTATCAACTTCTGTAAGTTTTTTCTGAGAGCTGTTTATCATTTGTTAAATGCAATATTATTCTATCAAAATCACATCACAATTTCTTCAGCCATTCCCCAACTGATGGGCAACCGCTCAATTTCCATTTATTTGCCATGAGGAAGGAGTGCTATAAGTAGTTTTTTTTTTTTTGTATTTATACATTCTTTTACTTTCTGGTTTTTATTTCTTTTTGGATAGAGACTTAGTAGTATTATTGCTAGGTCAAAGGGTATGGTTTTATAGCTCTTTGGACACAGTTCCAAATTGTTCTACAAAATGGTTGAATCAGGTCATAATTCCATAAACAATGCATTAATGTCTCATTTTCCCCACATCCCCTCCAACATTTGTCATTTTCTTTTTCTGTCCCAATAGCCAATCTAACAGGTATGAGCAGTGCCTCTGAATTGAACTCATGTCCTCCTGACTTCAGGGCTGGTGCTCTAAGTTTTAGTCATTCTTGATGAAAAGACTAGAGACGAATAGAAAATTTGATTTTCAAATACAAGATGCAAAAGAAGCATAAAAAAGTAAATAATACAAAGAAATCAAGGATTCAACAAGGTTAAACTGTTTATATTCCTACATGGGAAAATAATATTTCTAACTCCTAAAAAACTATTCAAATCTGGTCTCAGACACTTAACACTTCCTAGCTGTGTGATCCTGGGTAAGTCACTGAACCCCATTGCCTCAGCAAAAAAAAAAAAAAAAAAAGCCTAAAACTCCTTTATTTCACTGAATATTTATTTTACCTTCAAAAGATTATATTCAGATGATTCTTGGTTACAATCCTAGCTCCTTTGCCCTTTCAGAATATCTTATTCTAAGCCTTCTTGTCCTTTCATATAGAAGTTGCTAAATCTTGTATTATTCTGACCGTGTGGCTCCACCATACTTTGTTTCTTTCTGGCTGCTTGCAGTATTTTCTCCTTAACCTGGGAGGTCTGGAATTTTGCAATAAAATTTCTGGGAATTTTCATTTTGGAATCTCTTTCAGGAAGTGATCATTGAATTCTTTTAATTTCTATTTTACCCTCTGGGTCTTGAATAATAGAAACAGTTTTCCTTGATCATTTCTTGGATGATGTTACATAGGCTCTTTTTCAAGGATAGACTGCAGGTAGTCCAATAATTTTTAAATTATCTCTTCTGAATCTATTCCAGGTCAGTAATTTTTCCAACGAGATAGTTCACATTATCTTTGATTTTCATTCTTTTGTTTTTGTTTTATTGTTTCTTGATTTCTCATAAAATGCTCAATTCTAATTTTTAAGGAATTATTTCCTTCAGTGAGTACCTCCTTTCCCATTTGACCAATTCTTTTTAAGAAGTTTTTTTTTCTTTAGTGAATTTTTGTGCCTCTTTTTTCATTTGGTGAATTCTACTTTTCAGTGTATTCTTCCCCCCCCCTTTTTTTTGTACCTGTTTTACTATTTGGCCTAGTCTGTTTTTTAAGGTATTATTTTCTTCAGTTTGTGTGTGTGTGTGTGTGTGTGTGTGTGTGTTCCCTTTACCAAGGTATTGACTTTTTTCCCATGATTTATTTTCTTTAATCTCATTCCTCTTCCCAACTTTTCCTCTACTAATTTTGCTTGATTTTCAAAATGCTTTTTGAGTCCTTTCGTGGCCTGAGACCAATCCACATTATTCTTGGAGACTTTGTATGTGGGAGCTTTGACTTTGTTATCTTCTTCTGAGTTTGTGTTTTGATTTTCCTTTTCACCATTGCAACTTTCTATGGTCAGGATTTTTTTTTTTATTGTTTGCTAATCTCTTTCTTGATTTTTAACTCTTTGTAAAAGAGGGGATTTTCTTCTAGGGCAGAGACAGCAGCATCCCAAACTTTAGAGATACTTCTATGGATCTCTAAGTTTTCAATTCTTCCAAGATAATATGATCTAAGGAGAGGTGTGTTTACTATTGTCTAGGCCAGTGCTGTGATCTATGAGTGATCACATGAATTATGAGGAGGGTGCCTGCTAAACAACAACTGCAAGTTCTGGTATGCCAGTGTTCTTTCTCATCCTGAGATTGCCACCCCAGTTCTAAGTGTGGGTAAAGAAACCGAGTCCTTTCCCCCAGTGCTGGCAAAGAGATCTCTGCAATCTCCTTCTGATCAGCTGTTTGACTCCCATTATACAGTCTGTGGTCTGAGAGCTTCAGAAGCACTCCAAAAGTATGTCAGGGTTTCAGCATTCCTATGTGTTGGTCCATCCAATTTTGGAGATTGGGGATTTGGGGCCCCAGAAGGATACTGGGGTTTCGGGCTGGTGTCATAAGGTGTCTCAAAAGAATCAGTAGGCAATCAAGTGGCAAAGATTTTATTACTATGTCATTGATGGGAAAGTTCAGGTCCCAAAGGGACTTAACCATTAACAAGAGGTAAGACTCAAGTATTAAGTTCCCTAGCATGCAAATCACCAGGGGGAAGATACCATTTGGCAGACTAAGTCCTAATGAACTTGCAGGCGGGGCTCTTAAGGAACCTACAATGCCAAAGATAGGTTAAATGCCTAAAAAGGGAGATTCGTGAGTGATTATCCAATTGACTAGCTCCAAAAAGGGACTGAAGTGCAGATAGGTTCTTTTATAGGAAAGAAAAAACCTCAGGGATTTCCATCGTAACCTGGCCTTTCAAGTGGATACAGTAACTGTAGGGGCTGTCAATTCAAGGAATTCAATCAGGGCCAACTGCAATAAAAGCCTACTTAGGATAAAAGGTGCAGTTATAATCCATCCTTCCTGCTTGCCTCAGAGAATAGATTGGCTTCCAGATTGTTTCCAATCATTCAGGCTCTCTCTGACAATGTTCACCTGGCTAGTAGGGACCCCATCACTGCTACTCCTGAGTCAGTGGCTCCCAAGGCCTTCTCCTGGTTTGCTGGGATTGGGACTATGTTAGAGTGGGGACTTCCACCCTCACCCTGCCGTGATAGACCTTTCCTGTTGACCTTCGAAGTTGTCTTGGGCTGGAAAATGATTTCTCTCTTTCCTCTTGTGAGCTCTGCTGCTCTACAAACTGTTTTATGGCATTATTTAAAGGTGCTGAAAGAAGTTTCAGGGAGGGCTCAGGTAAGTAGCTGTTTTTTTCTTTCTCATCTTGGCTCCTCTCTGTTCAATTCTTCTTGACCTATTTGGGGATTTCTTGCTAAAAATACCGGTGTAGTTTGCCATTTCCTTCTCTAGCTCATTTTACAGATGAGGAAACTGAGGCAAACAGGGTGAAGTGATTTGCCTGGAGCACTCAGCTAGTCAAGTGCCTGAGGCTGGATTTAAACTCTTGACTCTAAACTTTTTTTTTTTTTAATTAAAGCTTTTTATTTGTATAACATATGTATGGGTAGTTCCCCAGCATTGATCTTTACAAAGCTCTCCATTATAACTTTTACCCCCAGTCCCCTCCCCTCCCCTAGATGGCAGGAAGTCCACTACATGTTAATAATGTAATAATAGTTGACAAGTTGTGTAAGAAAAATCCTATCTACAAGAAAAAAAAGAAAACCAGAGAAAGGCAACACAATGCAAGCAAACATCAATAGAGATCATGAAAATGTTACGCTATGGTTGACTCTAAACTTGAAGCCTTATTCACTGTCACCTAGCTGCCCCATCAATGCTACATATTCTTTACTTTGATTAAATGAATCGATGAATTGTATAGAAATAAAAGTAACTATAATGGGAAGTGATACTTATCACTTATTAAGAATAAAGCTTCTTATTATGAAATTCAGACTTAAATTGAAGAAAGTAGAGAAAACCATTAGCTCATATAAGTGTGATCTAAATAGAATCTTTTATGAATAGGAAGTAGATGGAATGCACAGATTTAAGGGATCTGGCAGATAGAGTACCTGAATTCCTATAAATGGAGGTTCACAATATTGTACAGGAAGCAGCAACCAAAAAACACTTTAAGCAAAAAGAAGAGCAAGAAAACAAAATGGCTATCTGATGGGGCCTTACGAGGAAGGAAGGAAAGCAAAAAGTAAAGGGGAAAGGGAACAAAATACCCAATTGAATATAGAAATCCAGAGAATACCAAGGGAAGATAAGAAGGTTTTCTTAAATGAGCAATGCAAAGAAATAGAAGAAAACAATAGAATGGGAAAGATAAGAGCTCTCTTTGTTAAAGAAAGAAAGAGAGAGAGAGAGAGAGAGAGAGAGAGAAAGTTTCATGTGAAAATAGCCATGAAAAAGCAGATGAGGTGAAGAGAAGGTGGCGAGAATATGCAAAAGAACCATACAAGAAAGATCTTAACATCACCAATTACTATGATGTGGTTACTGCTCTAGAACTAGTCATCCTGGTGAATGAAGTCAAGTGGTCCTTAGGAAATATTGCTGACAGTAAGGCTAGTGGATGTAATAGAATTCCAGCTGAGTTTTAAAATCCTAAAAGATGATATTTAAGTGTTGCACTTAATTTGTCAGCAATTTGGGAAACCAAAAAGTGGCCCCTGGATTTGAAAAGATCAGTTTACGTCCCAGTTGTAAAGAAGGGCAATACCAAGGGATGTTTAATTACCTACAACTGGTTTCACCTGCCAGCATGGGAGGCTTAAGAGACTACAAGTTTGACTGCAGCAATATGTGAACTGAAAATTACCAGAAGTGCAGGCTGATTTTTGAAGAGCCCCCAAATTGACAAAATTCACTGGATTAGGAAGAAAGCAAAAGTGCCAGGAAAACCAAAAGTAAAGCCAAAACAAACATCCACTAAAACCTTTGGCTATAATGTGTCAAACCCTCAAAAAGATAGGGAAATCAGATCATCTTACTTGTCTCCTAAGGAACCTGTATACAGTTCAAGAAGCAACAGTCAGAACCAAACATGGAACCAATGATTGGTTTAAGATTGGACAAGGAGTAGATCAAGGCTCTATCTTGTCACCTTATTGGTTTAACTAGTGTTCGGAGTACATCCCACAAAATGTCAGAATGGTAGCATCAAAAACCCAAATGAAGTTTGCTAGAAGTATCCACAATCTCACTTATGAAGATGATACCACTCTAATAGCAGAAAGTGAAGAGGAATTAAGAAGCCTTTTGATGAGGGTGAAAGAAAAGAGTATAAAGCCAGCTTGAAGCTTAACATGAACCCCCCCCCCGGAATTTAGGCAACTGGTCCCATCACTTCCTGCAAAGTAGACAGAGAAGGCATGAAAGCAGAATCAGATTTTATATTCTTGGGCTCAGAGATCACTGCAGACAGTGACAGAAGCTGTGAAATTACTTGCTCCTTCGAAGGAAATGTGAGAGATGATTCCTATGGACTCCTGTGCTATTCCAATCAGTATTAATAGTATCATATCAATTTAATTGAGTAGTTTCATAGTATTTAATTTAGTAGTATCATATCAAATTTAATATTCATTTAATAGTATCATATCAAAGTTCTGTATATGAGACCTCAGGTCAGTGAGCTGCAGATTCTAGGTTCACTTGCTTAACTGTAGGTAGTTAAGGAAAGGCTCTCCACTCTCACTTTGCCTTGTCATGGTGACCAAGCCTATACATGGAAAGTCCTCCCAAATATTTTTGTATTTCTAGACCAATCCCTTGTCCAATCGGAGCAGCTGAGCATTTTATGACCACTTAGGTCACGGACTGGGATGGCTGGTTGTAGAGGGCCAGTATTGAATAAGTCCATGTACAGGAAGAGCCCGGGCCAGCTATTACTTGAGACCTGCTCCCTGTAAGGTTGAACAATTCAAAGCACTGGCTCACCACCTCCCTTAACAATGAATGAAAGATGTACTCGAGATAAATTTAGGATAATCTCGATGGAGAACGAATGTGACAGAAACAAGGCATCACAATTATGCTATTTAAAGCTCTGTTTTGACGAATACCTTGTTATGGAAAGTTTCTGCTATTTCTGGCTCTTGTTTTGACAAATACCTTGTTATTAATAGTTGCTGTTATTTACGACCCCCTTACGATAGATATCCTGTTATTGCTAGTTAAGGTGGAACTGAAACGTCAAAGTCTGGTCTATACAGCAACCCTGGAATGTACACAGTGCCACCTGGAGGTAGCTGGTGTTAATGCAACACTAGCTTAAAGAGTATAGCAACTCTGGCCCTTAGATTCATAAAGGAAAAATTGCAAAGCATATTTTTCCACCTGGCTCGTGGAATATTCAATACAGATTTACACTCTCGGTATTCACTGGAGCTGGACTCGGACAGCTTGTAGCATTTCCTCTTGCCCAAACTAAGGAGAAGCCTGTCCACCTTGTGTGGAGATACTCCTTACTTCACCCAACTTGTGACCCTGTTGATATATTATTTAGTTTATGCATCACATGTCAATTAATGGAATTATTCCGGAATGACTGGATATCTAGCTCTATAAAACTAGGGCCCTGGAAGGAGGAAGTGTCTTAGATAATGAGGAAGATCTAAGATCTGCTTCATGAGAGGGAACTGTAGACCCTTTAATAAAGTGCCATTGACTCAGACTTGGTCTCTCTTTGGTAGATGGGATAATTTTAATCCCCACAGAAATCTATGACAAACCTGGACAGCGCACTAAAAATCAGAAACATCAGCTTCCTGACAAAAGTCCATATAGTCAAAACTAATGTTTTTTTTTTTTTTCCCAGTACTAATATATGTCTCTAAGAGTTGAACTGAAAGGAAAGCTGAGTATCACAGAATCAGTGCTTTTGAATTATGATGTTGGAGAAGACTTTGAAGAGTCACTTGGACAGCAAGGAGATCAAATTAGTCAAAATTTTAAAAAATAAATTAAATCCAATTAAATTTACTACCATTTGGAAAGCCAAATA
>JAJPUD010011993.1:0-51496 GCA_023553655.1 Myrmecobius fasciatus
TTCCTTCCTTCCTTCCTTCCTTCCTTCCTTCCTTCCTTCCTTCCTTCCTTCTTTCCTTCCTTCCTTCCTTCCTTCCCTCCTTTCTTCCTCCCTCCCTTTCTCCCTCGCTCTGTCCTTTCCTCCCTCCCTCACTCTATCCTTCCCTCTCTCCTTCATTCATTCCTTCATTCATTTGTTTGTTCCTTCTTTCCATCCTTCTTCCCTCCTTCCCTCTGTCCTTTCCTCCCTTCCTCACTCTATCCCTCCCTCTGTACCTCTGTCCTTCTCTCCTTCCTTCTTTCTTTCCTTTCTCCCTCCCTCTCTTCTTCCTTTATTCCTTTGTTCCTTCCTCCTTTTTTTCTTTTTTCCTTTTGTTAGTCTAGCTGAGATCTCTTGGAAGGTCTTTACCTTTGAACAGTAGATGGCACTGTATAAAAGTCTGATTTCTCCAAGGGTTGGAGCAGAGACAAAATATTGCGAAACCAGCTCTGGAATTCCCTTGGTTTTAAAATTAAATTTTAAAAAATGACGATGAAGCACTTCTTAAGTTTTTAATCTGGGAGTGATCTTTCAAAGCTTCAGTTTAAGAGGTGTTAGCAAAATGATGGGCTTTGTCATCAATCAGCTATCATGAGGGTTGGCCCACTCATTCTTTCATTGGCTCAGCCAACGTTCCCATAGGGCCTTGCAGTGGGCCGCTCCTGCCTGTGCCAGATCATTGACAGCAGCCTCCAATTCCTCCCTCTGTGTGTCCTGTCTGATAGGTAGCAGTTGCCTTTTGAAGGACTAGATTGATGAAGTGTTCTATTACAAGCGAATAAAGATATTTAAGGCCTTTAATAGGAAAGGAATCTCATTGGGGTTTAGTAACTAACTCAGAATGGTATCAAGTGCTCTATGGATTCTCTTAATTTTGAGGGTTAACCCCCCCCCCAATCTAGAGGGAGAAGCTGGGTCTGTTCTATTGTGGTTCCCATGTTGCTACAGAAGCAGCTGAAGTTTCAAGTCTTACTGGCATTAACACACATACACATACTTTTAATAGCAATTGGTATTTTTCAACAGGGAGAAACGCTTCCCTAGAAAATATTATTAGCACTTCTATTATCTTAGAGATTATACACCAGCTCAATTGAGTTCCCCAATAAAATACAACAGCAGATTGCTATGGATGGACCCATGATTTTTATTGCAGACAATTGATTATTTCACAAAGCCGAAAGAAACCTTAAAAGGAAAAAACAGAGACAAGTGGCTGTGTCTAAGCATTCTAAGTTGCTGCAGAGCCCAAGGAGAAGGACCTTAAAGGGGAACCTGTTTCTTCTCTGCTGAGTAATCCGATAAGCAAGGATCTTAGAATTAGGGATGAAAGGGACCTTTGAGATCATCTACTGAAAGGCTTTGAGGTACAGCGGAATGAGAGCTGGACCTAATATAAGTCCTGAGTTTGAATCCCAACTTGCCACTTTTGTATGTACCACTGTGACTTTGGGCAAAGCAGGCTGGCTCTGGAATCAAAGGAATTGGGTCTATCCTCACCTCTTACATTCCCTGTGTGTGATCGTGGCTAATCATAATCTCCCTTGGGCTTCAGTTTCCTCAATAAAATGAAGGAGTTGGATGAGATGGCCTCTACAGTAACTTTAAACTCTATAATCTATGATCCAGGTCCAGGGCAGTCACCTTACAGATAAAGAAACTGAGACCCAGAAATAGGGACTCCCTTTTTTTATTGTTTTTTTTTCTTTCTTTATTAAAGTTTTTTATTTGTACAACATATGTATGGGTAATTCTTCAACATTAACCCTTACAAAGCTTTATGTTGGTGCAGCAGTGGATAGAGCACCAGCCCTGAAGTCAGGAGGACCTGAGTTCAAATGTGGTCTCAGACACTTAACATTCCCTAGCTGTGTGACTCTGGGCAAGTCACTTAACGCCAATTGCCTCAGTAAAAAGCAAAAAAAAAAAACAAAAAACAAAAAACAAAAAACAAAAAAACCCCAACAAAACAAAACAAAACAAAAAACCCAAAGCTTTCTGTTACAAATTTCCCCCCCTAATCCCCACCCCTCCCCTAGATGGCAGGAAATATTTACTACATGTTAATTATGTTAAAATACTTGACAAGTCGAATATATGTATACATATTTCCACACTTATCATTGTTGTGCAAGAAAAATTGTATCTACAAGAAAAAAATATGAGAAAGGAAACACAATGCAAGCAAACATCAATAGAGAGCATGGAAATGATATGTTGTGGTCCATATTTCATATCCCTTTCTCTGGGTGTATATGGTTTTCTTCAGTGAACAACTGGAACTGGTTTGAGACAATTCTTTGTTGCAGAGAGCCATGTCCATCAGAATTGATCATCATGTAATATTGTTGTTGCCATGAATAATGATCTCCTGGTTCTGCTCACTTCACTCAGCATCAGTTCATGCAAGTCTCTCCAGGCCTCTCTGAAATCGTCCTGCTGGTCGTTTCTTACAGAGCAATAACATTCCATAACATTCATATACCATAATTTATTCAGCCACTCTCCAATTGATGGGCATCCCTTCAGTTTCCAGTTTCTAGCCACTACAAAAAGAGCTGCCACAAACATTCTTGCACATGTGGGGCCCTTTCCTTCTTTTATGATTTCTTTGGGATAGAAGCCAAGTAGAAACACTGCTGAGTCAAAGGGTAATAGGGACTTCCTTAATCAAGATTATACAAGTTGTAGGTGGCACAGAAGCCAAATTGTGTTCTTTTCATTGCACCACAAGCCTTCAGGAGTCTATTTTTAAGTACTTAAAAAAAAGTTGGGATAGCCTTCTCCCCTTTTTCACGGAAAAATGGAGGATCATAGAATTTTATAAGATAGTTGTGTTGTCATTGCAAAAACATTGGATTTGGAGTCAGAGGACCTGAATTCGAATCCCAGCTCTGCTGCTCTCTTTGAGTTCATTGTACCTCAGTTTCTTCATCTGTAAAATGGGGGCTTGAATTTGATGATCTCAAATATCCCATTCAGCAATAAATCCTAAATCCTCTAGTTAGAACTCAGGGGGTCCTTAAGGATTTTTCAGGAGAGGGCATGTGATATGGGTGGAACATAAGCATATTGTACCCATTGGCACATGGAGATAAGGGTGGAGGTGGCAGCAGGAAGAATACTATTAGGAGAGGGACTAAACTTGAATGTAGGATATGAGCGTGGCAATGCAGCTTGTATTTAAGACCTCATATTTCAAAAGGAGGCCCCTCACCCTCTTATCAAGCCCCCTCTTTCTTCTTTCTATCTTCCCTCTGTTTTTGTATTTTGGTTCCACTCTCTCCTAGTTTGACTCTGTAGGCTGGAGAAGTCTCATTTTGGAGACTCATTCTAGGGAAGGCTTTTCATTCTTTTATACATTCAGCTGCCCTTTCCTGGACCTTGTCTGGGTTTGAATTGGTTTCTTGAAGAGTGCTTCATCACAATTAGACTATTTATTTGAAAGATTTCTTTGGGGAAGTTTGCTTTGATCTTGAGAGAGACTTTACTGATTTTTTAGAAGAATCAAAGCTGGAAACTAATACGGTTCCTTAGGGGGGGTGGCTTAGAAACCATCTCGTCCCTTTTTCCCAGATTTGGGGGAGGCTAGAACTGGGAATCAATGAAAAAATACCCTGAACCTATATTGTAGGTTTGAAGGTCAGCATCTTAGTCTTAGATGCTGAAAAGTTGAATGACTTGCTCCAGGGTTACATAGCCAATGGTGTTCATGAGAAGAGCTTTGAATTCCTCCCTAGTTCTAAGGATCTTCCCTCTTTCCCACCCCTTTTCTTCCTTACCTTCCTCCTCTGCTCTTCTTCACTTCTCCTCCCTCCTTCCATCAGTCTTTCTGTATGCCTTTCTTTCTCTCTGTCTGTTTCTCTGTTTCCATTTCTCTCTGTGTGTGTCTCTGTCTCTGAATCTCTTTCTCTCTCTCTGTCTTTCTTTCTGCCTGTTTCTCTCTTCCTCTGTTTCTCTGTCTCTGTCACTCTGTTTCTTTTTGTCTCTTTCTGCCTTTCTGTCTCTGTTTCTCTGTCTCCTCTACCTCTCTGCCTATTTCTCTCTATCTCTGTCTCTGTTTTCTTTCTGTCTCTGTTTTTCTCTGTCTGTCTCTCTTTCTTTCTCTGCCTCTGCCCTTTATACCACACAGCTGAAATAATAATTGTTTTTGTTCTGATCAGAAACTCTGAGGGTCTTCTCCTCCCAGATTGATTGTTCTTTGAAGCAAACTAGTCCATCTTTTATCTCCATTCATTTAATTACTGAATTGATTGTCTCCAGTCCTTTAATTACAAAATAGATGTTGCCTCAGACAAACTGAGACCTGGGAAAGACCTTAGCTTAAAAAGCCAAAGTCTTCCATTGCAACTGGGCCAATCATCCTGACCTATGCCTTTGATGACTCTGGAGGAGAGAGTCTGGCTGATGATTTTGTATAGCTCTACTTCACTTAAATTCAATGTACTCATAAGTCAAGACATCATCTTCCTGATGTCATTGGTCCTCTTCAAGAACAAAAGATGAACAATAACAATACTGCTTCTCTCCCCTCACTTTGTAGGTGGGTCTTTTTCTTTTGGCTGTATAACTGGGACCACTGGCATCTTTAAAATTGCTGGATTGCTGGACCGAAGACTATTCCTATCTGAGCGTGAAAGACTCTTCTACTCGTATCATACAGTGAGAGGAAAGGACCACTTCCTTCCCTCTCTTTCCCCCTCTTTATTCAATCTGGCTCCAAGAAAAAGATTTGGAGTTTTAGCTTTTTTCTTTTACCTTATCTATTTCAGGCACTACAAATGGAGTCTCTAGTACAAGAATACACAGGAATGCAGGAGTCCAGAAATCTAGGCTCAGTGTTACAGTTGGCCCAGAATAGAAGCCTTCAGGAACTCTTTAGCCCAAGTGAGGCTTTAGATTTGAACTTGGTGGGACTAAAGTTTTGTAGGAACTGGGCTAATTTATATTATATTCCTTCCCCTTCTCCTAAGGATTAAAGTGCTATAAGTGCTTGAGATTTTTGGGAAAGTGTGTTTGTTATGTTTGGTTTTGCTCTATCTTTGAAGTAAATCTCTCTTTATAAAAGTTAATCTGATGCTAAGTGGAACTGAAACCTAGTCACTAGACCCCTACAATTAGGGGAGCCCATTTGGTGGGGAATCAAACCATTGGTAGGGAAGAGAGACTTCCTAACTCCCTCCAGGTACTGGAGAACCCTGTAAGGGAGGGAAACACTTTCCTTCCTGTGCCTCAGTTTCCTCATTTATAAAATTAAAATGATAATAAAATCTATCTCACAGGAATATTGTAAGGCTCAAATGAGATACCATAGATACAATCTTTTGTAAATCTTGGGAGCAGTTTGAGTGTCGAACTGGAAACCAAGAAGAGTCTTCTTCCTGAGTTCAAATTTGACCTCAGACCTTTACTAGTTGTGTGATCCTAGTGAAATCATTGAACCGTGTTTGTCTCATTGTATAATCTTGCTGATATCATGTACAATGAGGTTCATCACCTATAAAATGTGCTGGAGAAGAAAATGGCAAACTATTCTAATATTTTTGAAGAAAACCCCAAATGAGGTCATGAGGAGTCAGACATAACTGAAAAATGACTGAACAACAATCTTAAAATGCTATTTAAATCTGTTGTTTATAATATTAAATGTTATTAAATCATTATAAATTAAAGCCTCAATGCTACTTTCATACTCTCACACTGACTCCTATCATAACAGGGTGAAGCCAAGATGGCAGAGTAGAGAAAAGTCTTCTTTATTCATGTACAGACACCTAAACAAAGTTAGGAAGAAACATTTCACCTTATTGCTCAAGATTAACCAGCAGTTGCATAGGAATCCTAATGTGACATGGATCTAACTGTACTGTCTAATGTCCAGATATGATACAATTTATTCCCCTCCCTTACAGGGTTCTCCAGTACCTGGAGGGAGTTGGGAAGTCCCTCTTCCCTGCCAATGGCTTGATTCCTGACCAAGTGTGCTCCCCTAATTTTAGTGACTAGCATCTCAGTTCCACTTAGCATCAGATTGACTTTTATAAAGAGAAATTTACTTCAAAGGATTTCTGTCAGGATCACACAACTAGTAAGTTTTTTGAGGGGAATTCAAACTCAAGTCTTCCTAACCCCAAGTCCTCTACTCTATTTACCAAATTATCCAGCTGCCTGGGATCAGAGATTTAGACGATAGAATCAAATTTCTTCATTTTGCATTTGGCAGCCTGAGAAATGTCTCGCTGTTTCCAAGGGACAGCTCACCATAGGTAGAGTTAATCTGCTTTTTTCTCCACTGCATTATGACACGTGTATTATGACTCCTGAGAAGCTTCGTTCCTTGGACCCAGAATGTTTTTCTTTAAAAGACTGAGAAGAGATGAGGTTAAGGTACAGGGATAGACTGTTGAGAGATCTACCTGTTGGACTTTTGTCTTTATGCTAGGTCCCTTAACCCAGCATATCCAGTGGTGGGAGTTAGGTAGTCTTGCAGGGTTTGCATCTTGCCTCTAACATTTACTGACTGTGTGACTCAAGGAAAATCACTTAACCTCTCTGTGCCTCAGTTTCTTCAGCTATAAAATGAGGTTAATAATAATTCCTTATCTCATAAGGTGTAGAAGCAGGTAAGTGGTTCAATGGCTAGAGCACCAGGCCTGGAGTCAGGAAGATTTGAGGTCAAACTTGGTCTCAGACACTTATTAGCTGTGTGACCCTGGGCAAGTAATTTAACCCCTATTTGCCTCAGTTCCTCATCTGTAGAATGGGGGCAAACTTGAGAGGGAAATGGCAAAGCACTTTTGTTTTTTTTTGTTTTTTTTTGCCAGGAAACCAGAATCAGACATGACTTAATAACAAGTTGTGAGAGAGTAAGGACCAAATGAGAATGACATGTGGATAAAGTGTTTCACACATCTCTGTCATGTAAATACAATTTATTATTTTATTATTGTAGTTGTCCAGGATGTTAATGTTATCATTACTATCCAAGATGACTCACAGTTTCATAAGCCAGGTGGGATGCTATTATATTTAGTTCTTTGGTACCAAATCCCAGAACCAGAGTGCCAGTGTATCTCCAAAGCTAAGGAGGAGAATTTGCCACTTTGGTACTGAATGTAAGGAGATGAGATAGAAGGGATGAATGATACTGAAGGAGCACAAAGATGACCCTCGTGGGATTTTCCTTATTGTGTAGTTGCTGGTTTGGGTCTGAGGGAACTCAAACCATTTCCGGACTGAGAGTGGATGTCAGGGTCCTATGACTGCTGACTGAAACATTCTTTACCACAAACCTCTTCCCTGTTCTCTGTGACCAAGTCATTGTGGGCAGATGGCACATAAAAGTGCTTGGGCACAAACACAACATAAAGAAACATCAAGACATTTATGGTGAAAACCACCTGGAACATCAGAAACATGAAATCCTTTCTGGTCCTCCTGTCTTTTAAGAGAAAACTAATTTTGCAGTCAGGGGCCCTAGGTTTAAATCACTTGATCTCCTTGGACCTGTTTCCTCATCTGTAAAATGGTGGTGGGTGGGAGCATTTGAGTAGATATTCTCTGAGATCTATTCCAGCTCTGGGTCTATGACCCTGCAAGGACCACCAACTCTGCAGCATCAGCTTGATTGGGCTAGTATTCAAATGCCAGTCGGGAGGGAGGCCCTGCTTTTCCCTGAATTCAGATGCTGACTTCAGGTAGCTCCAACTTGAGAGAAAATTGGTATCCTGAGGCTACCTTCTAATCCTGACAGCTTGCCTCATTTTGGTAACAGTAGACTGGTGGTTTTCAAACATTTTGGTCTCAGGATCCCTAATACTCTTTCCCTGTTTCCCCCTCCCCCCAATAGTATTTTATTTTCCCAAATACATGTAAAGATAGTTTTCAAAATTCATTTTTGTAAGATTTTATGTTCCAAATTTTTCTCCCTCCTCCTACACAAGATAGCAAGCAATATCCTTTTAAACATATTTCCATATTTGGCATGTTGTGTAAGAAAAAACAGACCCAAAGGGAAAAAACATGAAAAAGAAAAGGCAAAAAAAATCCACCCCAAAATATCCTTCACACTCTTTAAATTAATTGAGGACCCTAAAGAGCTTTCGTTTATGTAAGCTATTTCTATTGATATTTATTGCATTAGAAATAAAAGTAGATAAACTATTTATTACAATAGTTATTAATTATTTAAAATAACAATAATAAACATTACACATTAAATTAAAATTTGAAATAACTATATTTTCCAAAACAATTAAAAAATGAGTGAGAAGAGTAGCATTGCACATTTTTGTAGATCTCTTTAATGTCTGGCTTAATAAAAGACAGCTGGATTCTTGTATCTGCTTGAGCATCCAGGCTGTTGCAGCATGTTGTTTTGGTGGAAGTAAATGAAGAAAATCTGGTCTGATACAGATTATGTCACTGGAAAGGAAAGAGTATTTTAATAGGGAAACAACATCTTAGTTATTATACCTTGACTTTATAGACCCCCCTGAAAGGGTTTCAGAGCTATCCAGGGGTTCTCAAACAACCCTTTGGAACTGCTGCAGCAGATATCATTAGCATTCAGGTCATTTTGGAGTCCCAGGATGATGAAGTTAAAGCTCATTTGAAACTGGCTGGGCTCTGACACGAGAGAGGATTGCAGCTTGGTGAGTTGGTGTTTCCCAAATGCAGTCAGCACATGGAGGAAAGAAGGGAGTCACAGATGGGTCCCTCTCATCTCTATTATGTTTACTACTATCTCTTTAAGATAGCCTATTGCATTTATTGTTGTTCAGTCATGTCTGAGTCTTCATGACCCCATTTGAGGTTTTCTATGCAGAGATATTGGAATGATTTGCCATTTCCTTCTTCCTGATTTTTAATCTTTTCCTCTTCTCACTCATTATTTGGCATTTTTTTTTATCTTACCATCTGTTTACAGAACTTTGGTTAATAACTAGAATTTTTATATTTCTTTAAGTTTTGCAAAGCACTTTACAAATATTATTTCATCCTTCCAACAACCCTGAGTGGTAGGAGCTATTATGATCTGCATTTTATAGTTGAAATTGAGATAATCATGTTAAGTGACTTGCCCAGGGTCCCTCAGCTAATCATTGTCTGTGTTCCAACTCAGGATTTCCTGCCTCCAGGCCTGCTGCCTTCCTGATCCCACTGCATCACTTAGATTCTTCATAATAGCCTCTGTAGAAAGACCAAGGGCAAAAGGGTGGCCTGATACTCCAGCAGTTTGGAGTATCAGCAGTGGCACTGGCCTGGATTGGAAGAGAATAGAACAGAACAGATGGAACTGAGCTAGGACCTGTAGAGATGGATTTGAGGGTCACAGGCTCACAGGGAGGACCCTTCTTGCTTTTTTGATGGAGGCTGTCTTATGAAGAAAGGGGTGAATTCCAATGAAGGAAAAATAGCCAGGATGATGTGTGGCAGGAATTTAGAGTAAAGAGCTGGGGGATGAGGAGAGCATGTTGTCCAGAGAAGAAGACAAGCAAAGAGTCAGTCATATATATGACAGGAGGACTGGGAAATGGATAGGGGTGAGAGGAAAATGGGGTAGAGCAAGGAGAAAGTAATGGAGGACGTCAGGGAAGGAAGAACTCAGGGGGGAAAAAGGGCCAGGGGAAATGAATGAGAGATGAACTTAGGGGAAAAAAGAGCAAAAGAAACTAGGAGAAGGGGCAGAGGAAGGATATAGGAATCTATTTGGTTCCCCAAATTCAAGCTTACCCTGGATGACCACTCATCTGGGATATTGTAGCAGGCTTTTATTTTCATGTGTGGCTTGAACAAAATGACCTTTGGGGTCCTTCCCAAATGTGAGATTCTGTGACCATTCAACATACTGAAGTAGTCCAGGGAAATAACATCCATATCCTAGTGTTATGGAAAACCTAGTTATTATTATCAGATTTAAAGAGGTCATAGTCATCATTGTAGTCATAACTAGGACAGAGAGACTGAGACTCTTCCCCAGGGTGCCAGCATTTAGAGGATGTAGATAGCACTTGCTGTCCTTCAGCAGTGTAGAAACAAATGAGTTTTGTACCTAGTTAGCAAGAACAGTTAATTAAAATAGGAAGCTAGGAGTAGGTCAGCCTGTGGCTGCATCCCAAGTGAGCTCTTCCCTGGCCTGCTGCTGTTCCCTCCTTCCCTGATGCTGTCTGGCCCATCCTTTCCACCTCCTGCCCCAGCTGCAAATATTGTCACCTTCTTCTCTGCTTGGCCTATTGCAGCGGAGATCAGGAGGTTATTTTGTCTATCTCCTCTCCCCACCCCCAAGTGAGACCTGGCCTAGACAAATACAATTTTTGAGGATCTCCAGAAAAAGTTTTCAACCCATAGATTCAATTGGTTTTTAATCCAAAGCCTTGCAACAGAAGCCAAAAGATTTGCATGGAAACACCAGAGATCCTGCAAGTGCCTCAGAATGAATTGTGGTTCTATGGAATCCTCACAATGGTCCCTGAATAGACTGGAAACTAATTAGAGTATGTACCTTAGCCCAGGAAGGATGCCCTTAGCTTTAGCCCTGGAAGGGTGAGCTCACTCATCTAGAGAATTATGACCCATGCAATATGGCAAGTGACGTTAGGGAGCCTGCCAGAATGAACTGGCCCCTGAGTTGAATGAGAACTGCTTATTCCAGAGAGGCAGAAGTGAGACGGAGGCTGGGTTTTAATTAGCTCTGGAGCACTGATCTTTGGAGAAGGCCTTAAGAGAAGCAATTGTGGCAGAAGCCCAAAAGGATTTAACTCTAAGAGTTAGGTGGAGGAGAGAGAGGGAGAAGCTTAATGAGGAAGATGGTTATAAATCTGGATACCTTTTGGTAATGGTGTTCTTTGGTTTCAGATTAGGCAGAAAATTATTCAATAGAAACAAGGAAATACTGAGAAGAAATAGAGACAAGAATGTCATAGGAGAAATGTATAAACTAATGGACAGCTGTCGTGTTCCATGGGCATACTTATGGTAGCAAAAGAATTTGAGAAAGGCTCCCAGTATGTTGGGTGGACTTGCTATGGCGAACTTATGAGAGGGCATGAACAAGATTGGACAGGATGGACGTTCGTGGATGGACTTTGAGCTGCATTTTGTAAGGTAATACTCTAATCCGTTAACAGATCCATTGGAGTATTGGCATGCTCAAATGTGGAATGAGTTGTGGCAGTGTGGTGCAGTAGTTAGAGAGCCTGAAAAACCTTGCATCCCTTTGACATATCCTGCCTGTGATCCCAGGCAAGTTACTCCATCATTGCATGCTTTAAGCCGATGAGATCAAATTCAAATAGAAACATTAAGCTATATATCAAGATCTCTGCAGACCACATATTAACTTAGAAAACCACATATTCACATTATTAGTGTTCTATTGTAATTTAATTTATTTTCTTAAATATTCCCCAGTATTAGTTTTAACTGGTACTTGCGCACCTGTGGCCAGTAATTGGGTGCATTTGACCTACTCTAGGAAAAATCTTTAAGATTATAAATTGCAGAAAGGGACTAACCTGTTTTGTTTTGTTTTGTTTTGCTGTGACCAAAAATTGCTCACATTTATTTGGCAATTTAAAGTTTACAAAGTTCTTTTCTTAGAATCATAAGTTTTGACCTAACATGATTCTAAGGTTATCATTTAGTCCAATCTCATTTTACTTATGAGGAAATTGATATATAGAGTGGTTATAAGGCTGTGCTGATGTATAAACTAAGGTAACTTGAGATTAATCAATCTCCAAATTGACTTGTACTGATAGAAAGAATTTTCTCTGCTGGAACTTCCATATAGCAGTGGAATCACAAGTCCAGTCCCTTTCCTACTTCTGTCTCTCCTTTCCTAACACTCATTCCTATTCTTTTCTGGCATTTCCAGGATTTAGAGAGTGATGCTGCCCAACAGCTTAATTGCCAAGGGACACTACATGTACCTCATTGACTCTTCATTCTCTAAGTTCCCTTCAGCTGCCAAATTTTTGAGCCATAATAGTGCAGAAATACCTTCCTTGTGTTGGTTTTGCAATTTCTTTAGCATGTTAATTCTACAAAATGAAGCATAATGCAAGGAGAAATGTCTTTGAGAAAATGGTATCTAGTATCAAATCTGGTTTTATTTGCTTCAAATGAAATGCAACTTTACAAAGCGAAGCAAGACTTTGGGAAACTGGTAGGGGGAAGGGATGAGAGGAGGGCTTGAAAGCATGTGCTCTCAGGGATTTGGGGGGCTAGGGAAACCACAATTTAATGCTTGGATGATGTGGCTCCTTTCCAAAACACCCCTCTCTGGTGAAGGGGTGTTTCTAACAGTTCACCAATAGGTTATGTGTCCTTCAGAGGAGGGGTGTGAAAGTATGAAGCTGTTATTACATCCAGATTCCTTCTGACTTGTCAAGAGAGAATCCCTGTTGCCCAGTGGGATTCTTATGCTGAACTGAGCTGCTTCTCTTAGGCTTTGTGGGGAACATCTGGGAGAGTGCCTCAGACCAGGATAGTGGGTGTCTACCTCTTCATTCATGTAATCATCTCTTCCCCCACCTCCTTTTGGCTCAGTTGCACTCTTCAGAAAAAAAAAGAAGACAGAAATTTACATGATAATTTTATTGCCTATTTGAAAGGAACACCAAGTTGTATATACTAGATTTGAAGTTTCATGTGCAATCATCTATTTTATTGTACTATGTTATGGAAATGCTTGTTTTATTCCATAAAATAAAAATAAAATTTAATAATAAAAAAGGAAGCAATTGAGCATTAAGGGCCTACTGTGGACCAGTCACAGATTAAAGTCTCTCCAAGCTTATCTAAGCCTGACAACACATGACAAAACTACAATTTGTTACTAAGTCAGACTTAAAAACTTGGTTGGAAGTGCTAGACCTTATATTCTGCTAGCAAACCTTTGAGGGGGAAGGAAAAGGAATGATCACTTATTAAGTACCTACTGTGTGCCAGGGATTGTGCTAAACTCTTTACAAACATAATCTCATTTTATCCTCATAAATGTGGGAGAAAGATATTATTATTATCCCCATTTTATAGATGAGGAAACTGAGGCAGTCAAAGGTTAAGTGATTTGCTTAGGGTCAGACAGCTAATACATGCCTGAAGCTGGATGATGTGGGAATATGCCATAAACTGGCAGGCTAAATCCTAAAAGGGATTTAGTACAAGCTATGGGGTAAGGGGAAAGACATCATAAGGCTTGGGGAGGTGAGGAATGAGAGGAAAGACATCATGAGGCAGAAAGCTGTGGTGGGCCAACTCAAAGGGATTCAGCAAAGATGGCATGGGCCATGAGCAGAATTAGAGGGGAAATGTAACTTGAGGGGTTTGGTCTCTGACTGGGACTGAGCTGATCCCCATCAGGGCCCTTGCCTGCTTGCCTCAGGGAGTAATCTTATCAGTACTTCAGGCTTTCTCTGCCAACCCCATCTAGTGATCCAGGACTCATTGCAAAGAAGCATTGAATGGTGGGACTCTGGGGGCACTCATCAAGAAAGGAAGGAGGTTATTTGGTCACCACATCTTCCTCATGTCAGATCACACCATGTACTGCATATGTGGCTGAGGCAGACCCTTGCACGGGGTATTTGTATGTGGACCCTGTGAGTGGAAACTCCCCAGAGGTTAACTTGGAAACACAAGAGGGGTGGGTGTGGATGAGAAGCAGATTTGGACATTAAAGCTCTTGGGTAAAGATGCATTTTGTCCAGGGCCTGTTCTCTCTAGATTGACTCTGTGAATTGCCCACTTTTGAAGGAGCTGGAAACTTTCTGGGCTGAGATCTCATGGGATGATATGGAAGTAAATCTGTCCTCATTGCAGTTTTGAAGTGAAACTTCAATGAAGTAAAAACTTCTATGAGTTCAGGTTTCAATTACATGGACAGAATGTAGAAGTTGATGATATTCTATGAAAATTCAATAAATCTTGAAAACAACATCAGGGCCGATATCTGTGATTTAAAGTAATGGATACCAAGAAATTGTTTCTCATTTATCTTTACTGCTGAGTTTGTGGCACCAAAGAGGCTTCATTAGGAGGTGTTGATTTTTTTTTAAAGAAAAAAATAGCTTCATCCATCTCAATCGATGATGGATTTTGGAGGGGGCTGACAATTTTGTTTAAAACTACCCAGAAAAATTCCCACTATTTCTCTATTCTTTTCCAATTTGGGATGCATCAACAGGAGACATAAAATTACCTCACAGCAGGAGAGCAGATGAAATTTAAAAATCTAATTCTATTAGAAAAATGCTCATTTTTGTTTTATGATGCAGTTTGCTAAGCAGCAATATGCTAATGATTGAAGCTAGGAAACAATTACCTTTCAGCTTAGAGATTTTTTTACTGCTTCTCCTTCCTAAAGTTTCAGAATTCAATTTAATCCAACAGCATAGTGGAGACTTTCTACGCACAATGCACTATGCTAGCTGCTAGTATTCAAATCAATCAATCCTCTAGCAATTTATTAAACACCTATTTATGTGTCAGGCATTGTCCTGGATCTCGGGAATGCAGACACAAAAATGAAACTCCTTTCCTCAAGTTTACTTTCTGCTGAGGGTAGGGCTGGGGTTGGTAGTGTATAATGTGTATATGGATAGGCAAATTCAATATAATTTAAAGAAGGAAAAAGTACTGGTGACTTGCAAGGAAAAGACACTTAAGCTTAGTTTTGGAGGAAGCTAAGGATTCTTAGGGGGAGAGGTGAGGAGGGAAAATATTTCAAATTAGGAGACAGCAAGGTACTGGGGCAGGAAAACTATATTCAGGGAATAACAAGTTGGCAGTTTGCCTGTGTGAAAGAAAATCATGTGTAATAATCTGGAAAGGCAGACTGAAGTCAGATTATAAATTCAATTCAATTCAATTCCCTAAGTATTTATAGAGCACATGCTATATTCCAGAGACTGTTGATGAGGTCCTAGGTCACTGGATAGGATTGACAGACAGAGCCTGAAGTACAGATAAGAGTATTCCTTGAGGTAAGCAGAGAAGAGACTGATGGGCATCAGCTCAATCTTACAGTCCCCCTGTGGAGATCTTGGGTAACCCCATTTTGTTGTATCCAATCAGATGTCAAACCACTGAAATGAAATTTCCCCTATAAATCAATCCTATGTTATCTTTGCTGAATTCCTTTTGGGTTAGCCTGCTATGGCATTTTACCTCATGGTACCTTTCTTCTCATCTCCCCACCATGCCTTGTGGTATCTTTTTCCTACTTACAGCTAACTAGCTCTTTTAGAATGCTAAACTCCTCTATGGATTCATTCTGCCAGTCAATGGAGTACTCCAACCTCACAGTGTATTCCCTTTCTCCTGGTTAATTGTCAGTTTCACCGGGGAACTTGTCTTTTCTGTTGTTATTTGTTGAAAACCCTTTTCCTTGCTAACTATATGCTCTCCCAAATCTCTTTCATTTTTAGCATTCCTGGTTCCTATTATATTTCTTCATTTTGTCTGTAATCTCTTCTCATAAATATAAGTATCTTTTGGCAAAGAGAATGGCCATTGTGAATTCTTCACATGACTGAAATTCAACATTTGTTGCCAGACCTAAATCTCATTATTTGGTGTCAACCTAAATCTCACTGTAATAAGAACTGGTTATTCAAAGACAAAAATGAAAGCCTCAAAGAGCTTAGCCTTTCTACATTTTAAAGTGATATATTGTAATGCTCAGGGAGAAACTGAGGCAGTATCATACATGGAAATTAGGTAATGCTTTATTGATGTTAATTGAGAGTTCAGAATCCATAGCTATGGATCAGGACTGGTGGGACTCATGTCTCAAAGCACGCAGTCCAGGCCTCAAGACTGACACAGTTAGCTGACTGAATACAAAGTATTCAGCGCCTCATTGCTGGAGAACACTAGTTTTATATCTCCATTGCCCAGGGGGAAACAAAGAACTCATGGGAACAGCTGAGCACATCTGGTGTCCAAGGAAACCATAAATTCAGTTCTGACAGGTAGGGAGTGAGAAGCCTTGGCAAAGAAGACTACTCGTCTCTGGGTCATATAGATAAGGGCAGGTTGAGGCTGACCATCTGGAGGTTCTATAACTCCTTTAAAATGTGAGTCCAATTATTTCTGAAGGTCAGGAAGTGGGGATTCTATTCTGGGACAGAGCAATTAAGGAAGACTGAAACAGCAATTAAGGGAAACATACTGCAATGGAGGGAAACTGAGACAGGCACAACAATATAAATGGAACTTCTAATTCATTCAGGAAATGGAACATTAGACCTGGAGTCAGAAAAATCTGGGTTCTAATCCAACTTCAGATGTTAACTGTGTGATAACTGTGTGACTCTGGGCAAGTCATTTAATCTTTGACTCAATTTCCTCATCTGCAAAATGGAGATAATAACTTATCTCACAGGGTGGTTGTGAGGATCAAATGAAAAAGTAATTGTAAAACAGTTACACACATTGCCTGGTATATAGTAAGTGTTATTTAAATGTTAGCTGTTATTATTGTTATTAAAGAGCAGTTTTTATTTAAGCTATCTATCATTTCCTGCTGGATCCCAGGATTCTTCATAGAGTAAGTGCTTAATATAGGTTTTAAAATACAAATAAATTATATTTTCCAACCTGATGGGGGAAAGAGCAAAAGGTCATGTTTGCTGACACCTGTTCTTGGTCCCAAAATAGAAATTTTGTCAGGAAAGTTTTAAATGATTATTCAGGGGGTTGCTTGGGAATGGAGTGCTCTACCAAGGATTTTTTGAAGGATCTGGAACAGAGAATGAGGCTAGGCTTTGTGTGGGATAAAAATGCAACTCCCAATTCAAAATCATTACTCAGAGATCTCTCAAAGTGAAGATTAGAAGTTTATTTGAATCTTTCGAAATTCTGGACAGTCATTCTTCTCCGGGAGAGGGAGAGGGAGGCCCGCCCCCCTTCTCACCTGAGCCCATACTTATAGAGAAAGAAAGGGAGGCCCACTCCCAGGACCTGCCAATCTCCAGAACAAAGCACTTCCCACCCACTCAAGACACACAGATATCAAATAGACCTTTTGCAAATCAGTAAATAACAGATAGGTTCTGGTCTGCCTTTGATGTTCTAAAAAGCCACAATTTATCTCTTCCTGCAATAGGATCCCCAATGAAAAACCCTACCAATCTCTCACAATCATTACTCTGAGAAGTCCTCAGTTTCCCATCTCATTCGGCTTGCTGGGAGGTGGGTGAGTGGGTGGGATGGGCCAGGATTGAGGGGTGTAAATACCCAGCCAAACTGCTGTAGCTTGATTAGAGAGTGAGCAACACTGCATGTGCTGTGCTAGAAGTGGGGAATATCACTGAAGTTCCCAATAAACCAGTGTGGGGTAGAGTAGTTAGCTCCTTAGAGAAAATCAGCATCAGGGTGAGGAATTGCCCTCAGGGATATTGGGTGTCCCTCTGAAGCTAGGCTAGACACTGAGACTAATGGGGGCCATGTAGAGGCTTGTCCAGAAATGTGGGATACCCCCAGGTCTGATGTGGGTTGGGAATGGGGCTGAAAGCACAAGGGGCTTGTTAGAGTCTCTATTGTAAATTAGTAAATACCACCAAAGGCATGGGCAAGGTTAACTAATCCACACACATTTATTAATGCATTGCATTGTGTTTATTCTCTCCCTAATTCTCCCTGAAATTGAAAATCTCAGTGTCAGTGCAGCTAGATAGTTGGATGACAGAATTATTTTTTAATCCAACAATGAATGACTCCAACTACAGTGGATAGAGCACCAGCCCTGAAGTCAGGAGGACTTGAGTTCAAATCTGCTCTCAGATACTTAACATTCTCTAGCTGTGTGACCCTGGACAAGTCACTTAACCCCAATTGTCTCAGGGGGAAAAATCATTGTCACAAGCAAGCTAGACATCACATGATTGATACCTAGTACCACCTAAAGCAGGGTTCCCAGAGGAGTACCAAAGTTATCATAGGTAAAGCCCTGGGATATTGGGTAAACCCCAGAATGTATATGGATACACTTTCATCACCTCATTTTCCTTGCTTCAGCCCATACCCCACCATCTTGGACACTGAGATTTTCTTTTTCTTTTTTCTTTTTTTTTTTTTTTTTGCTGACGCAATTGGGGTTAAGTGACTTGCCCAGGGTCACACAGCCAGGAAGTATTGAGACCGGATTTAAACTCAGGTCCTCCTGACTTCAGAGCTGGTGCTCTATCCACTGCGCCACCTAGCTGCCCCATGACAATGAATTTTTAAAAAATTTTCTAATACACAATGCATAGGATACTACTAATCCTTCACATTTATTTATGGAATCTGTAGGGCTATTTATTACACATCATACTTAAAGCTTAATAGCATAAACAGATGGTTAATAAAATCAATTAACCTTTTGCACTCTCTGCTCCTGTCTCCAATCAAAAGATGAATCAATGGAACTGCCAGGAGGCTACCTACCCAGCCTGTTGCATCAAAAGGTTGCTCACAATGGGCTTTGTTTTGTCACTCTATACTGTGTATCTTTGCATAGTCATGTCACCTCTCTGGGTCTCAGTTTCCTCAACTGTGAAATGATAGCTCTAAGCTATCTTCCAGCTCCAGATCCATGAATGACTAGGATTTCAAGATCTCCTCTCCTGCAGACCTTTGCCCCTAAGGGAGTGAGGTGGTTCTAACCACAATGGGAGAGGAAAGAATTTGAGTGAATGGTATAATCCACATACACATATGTATCTTATGGGAATGATGGCTTGGAGGTAACCACATGCATCATGGAATTTTTTTACGGGAGGGGAAAGATAGCAAATGGACTTGTCTGATTCCAGTTCAAAGGATCATGAATCCATGATCTTATGTCTTAGCAGAGGATTCAAATGTCACTTTTGGAGGATTTTCTTTGCCAAGCTAAGGAGCTTAGACTTTTTGTAGGAATGTAGGAAGTCACTGATGGGTTCAGTCAGAGAGTAGTCATGTGCAAAGTGAGATTTGAAGGTTGGTCATTCTGGTAGCTGGAAATGGTTGGACAGAAAAGAGAGAGAGACTGGAGTCAGGGAGGCCAGCAAAAGGCTATTACAACTATCCAGCTTCAGAGCGGTAATGGTCTAAATTTGGTTAGTTCTATGTATCATAATTTAGAAGGGACATTTATAAGTCAAAAAGTCATCAGAGGGCTACAGTTAGAATAGCGAATGGCCTCTCATGTTTTTGCTGGGAGGGAGAACCAAGATGTTTAATTGGAGAGAACAGAAGACTTAGGGGACAGACAACAGCCGTCTTCAATTACTTGAAAGTCTGTTATGTGGAAGATTTCATATAATCATAGAGCTAGGAAGGGATGTCAGAAACTACCTAATCCAACCACCTCATTTTCAGATTGAACAGTTGAAGCTCATGAAGGGTGACTTAACCAACGTCACAGAGACATACATATCAGATGGTAAATTTAAACTCAGGTTTTCTTCCTCTTGGTGGCACAGTCCTAGAATTTAGGAAGACCTGAGTTCAAATGTGACTTCAGACACTCACAGCTGTGTGACTCTGAGCAAGCCTTTTATCCCTGTTTGTGTCAGGTTCCTCATCTGTAAAATGATCTGGAGAAGGGAATGACAAAAGACTATAGTATAGTTTCCAAGAAAACTCCAAATCGGGTCACAAAGACATGACTAACATGACTCAACAATAACCAATTTAGAGCTTGAGCCTTGGAGTGGAAATCATTTTTCAGGTATGAGTTAGACTAAATAACAATTGGCCAGCATTTATATAGTGCTTTGTGGTTTGCAAAGGGCTTAACATGTTTCATTTGATTTTCTTAGCAAGCCTATAGGGTAGATCTCATTTTACAAATAAAAAGAGGCAGTGAAAAGTTAAATTATTAAGTGTTTGAGGCAAAATTTGTATTGAGTTTCCTCACTCCAAGTCCAGTACTCTGTCCACTGCACCACCTTGCAGGCCCAAGATGACTAACTGCTGAACCTTCTTTCAACTCTAAAATTTTGTTGATTTGGTAAGGATATTCTGCACATATTAGCACAATAAATATTTCTTACATTGTATTGAATTTGAGTTCATCTATCTATTATTGGACTTCTGAGTTTGAAAAACTTGGTCACATTTAGTCTGAGATATTTGCTGCCTGGATGTAAGAAGCCATAAGTGACTGGTCATGTTACTGGCTCATTTTTCCCATATCCAAATCCCCTCCCCAAATCAGGGAGCCATTATAAAAAAAAATCCCATACCACAAGGTTCTAGGAAGCAGGGAAGGTGCCTAATCCCCACAATTACCTTCCAGATGAGACTGATTGGAAGGGAGTCAGGACTATTAACCTCTCTTATTATTAGTTCATACCAATAGAATGCCAGGAGAAAGGAGCCTTGAAAGACAGCAATCAAATTAGTTTCAGTGACATCTATTTTTTTGCTGAAGGGGTTATGTTGGTTTTTATTAAAGTTCATTACTTTCAATTATGATGGAGGTGGTTTGGTGGCCTTAAATTTTAAACCTAATTGAACCACCTTTCCTTCCATCTTCCCAATGGAAAATGATATCATCCTTTCGTGCAGAAATATCAGAGAAAACATTTTATTTTTTAAAAAACATGCTTCTCCTAGAAGGGTCTCTGGGAATTAAAGAAGATTGAATTGATTGTATTTGAATCTAGGTGAGTGAGTCATGTCCCACTGTGAATGCATAGTTCTTTGTTTAAAATTTTAAATTCCCTACACTTAGGTTGGTGCCTAGTTGTGCCTCAACAAAGGATTTCCAAATCCTTGTAGAAAACTCTTTGTGATTTTCTTTCTACCTGATATAGACCTCCAAGGAAAGTTTCCTAGTCAACTTTGGGAAAGTCTTTCTAGGCTTCTGGGTGGGGAATGAGACCTTTTGACAGATGAGAAAATGACTTTGTTCTGAAAGAATCAAATCTCTTATAACTTCTGCCTTCCCCTCCCTCATTCTCTACATCCTCTCAACAGGATTACTGGACTGGAAAACTGACTGTGGTTATAGAGGTTGCTGGTGGGAAGAGTTACTGAAATTGAATTTTCCATCAGAGTCTCTCAGAGGATAGTAAAAAGGGAATTTGTTGGGAGCTGCTGTCATCTGGGCAGAGGTGGAGACCCAAATTTCAGTTTTGCATGCTCACTGAGAGTCTTTGTTTCCTTTAGTTTTTTTGTTTTTCCTTTTCTCCTTTTCCTCTTTCCTTCTCCTCCTTATCTCTTTTCTCCCTCCCTCCCTTCCTCCCTCCCTCCCTCTCTCCCTTCCTTCCTTCCTTCCTTCCCTCCTTCCCTTCTTTCCTCCCTCCCTTCCTTGCTTCCTTCCTTCCTTCCTCCCTCCCTTCCTTCCTTCTTTCCTTCCTCCCTCTCTCCCTCCCACCTTCCCTCCCTCTTTTCCTTCCTTCCTTCCTTCCTTCCTTCCTTCCTTCCTTCCTTCCTTCCTTCCTTCCTTCCTTCCTTCCTCCCTTCCTTCCTTCCTTCCTCCCTTCCTTCTTCCTTCTCCAGGGTTATGCAGAATTCATTCTGCATTCTACATAGGTGGGCCTGATATCAATTAGTTTAGGCTGCACACTGGGTCAGAATGAACACTCATGAGTAATTGAATGAACAAAAGGAGTTTGTTAATTTAGCCCTATCATAGCAAGAATACAGTGGCACATAGCTTGCACATGGGGTGGAGTGTAGGAGTGAGGAACTCTCATTTGCACATAGAAATATGTGCATTCAAAAAGGCAAGCAAAGAGTGGTGACTCATGTTATTTTTGGACATTTGTCAAGAGAGTTCTGATCTCACATTGGGTGAGACCTTTCTAGCCCCTAGATGATTGAGAAGTTGTATCAGCACAGCCACAGGAAGATGTGTAAAGGGAAATAGTTTGGGTCTTCCTCCTTCCCCTCCATCAAGTTATTGCTTTGTTGCCTTTTCCCAAGGGAGGTTCACCCCCAACCGCATTTCCCCCTCCCCCATGGCAAGAACAGGAACTTATATTCTAATGGGGAATAATTCTAAATATTCAAAACAAATACAGAACAAATGCATGGTAATCCTAGAGGAAGTGGCACTTTCCAATCATGGAGAATGATGTGAGCCAGGGGAGAAAAGTGAAGGATAAAAACTATGGATGGAGTCCAAGCAGTGTGCTTGAAATATAGAATAAATGAAGACCAATATAAGGGTAGGGATAGGTACATTTGAGTCAGCTTGTCTAAGTTCTGGAATGTCAATATCTAGATAGCACCCTTTAGAGGCTCCCTTCTCCCCAATTTGATAACCTTTCTCCTCTCTACTTAGCTTTCTCTTTTAGTTGTAGAACATATTTTAATCTCTTGACTTCTTTTATACCTAAGGAGAATGAATCCTACAGAACCAGGACAGGAATACCAGGACAGGAGGACCATTTGGTCCGCATTAATCAAGTCTTTGAAATATATTCATCTATGCTATCTTACACCATCAGTCCCAAAACTGACTCCTCTCTTTGGTCCCCCATGCCATGAATCAGTTACCAAAGTCACTACTTTACAGATTCCTTTTATTCTGTATTGGAGTCATTCATTGTTGGATTAAAAACTAATTCTGTCATCCAATTATCATTCTGGAATGATAACAAGCTTGCTCAGCCAATGGTCTTCCAAGGTTGGAGGGTATTATTTGTTAAAGAAAGTGTTTATCTTCCAGACTTTGCATGTTAAGGAATTATCTGTAAATCTAAAAGGGATGAAGGGGATAAAGGCATCAAACTTGTCATTATTTTATTAAAGTTTAAAATTTAATAAGAAAAATTTATGGATGATATTATGATTCCAAATATATCCCTTCATTTATTGCTGATGCAGCACCAGTGGCCTAGAGTCTCTTTCTTCTTCTGACTAGCCAAAGTAATAGAAATGGAAACCTTTAAAGGAGTTGAGAGAATCTACCCCTGGAGCTTGACTATTGAATTTCTTTCAAGTCCTACAATAAGCAGGGTCTTACATTATATGATTTGATGGGCATTGAAGGGCCTTCATGGCTCCAAGGAGCTCTTAGAATAGCCTTTCAAGGCACCTAATAAATGAAGAATAATTCTAACCTTCGAGGAGTTGAAGATAAATTTGCAAAAAAAAAAAATACAAGATATCTTAAAGTCCTAGTGTCGCTTGGAATTGTTAGAGTTTAAAACTTTTAAGCTATTAGAATGTAAAAGTGCACTAAGACTTTTGGGGCACTCTGTATAATTCATTTCAAATATATTTGCATATGTACTATATAAAGTTATGAGACCACAAGGTAGGAGATCATTATAGTTGAAAGAGTGGGGCAAGGAAAGATTCATGGAGTTGGTAGCATTTAAGATAATGCATAAAGGATGAAAAAAATCTCAGTAGGCAAAGATGAGGATAAACAAAAGCATGGAGGAAGAAAATGAAAAGGGTTTTGGAAAATGTTCACTAGTCGTGTCCCCCTTTAACTCTTTCCCAGATCAAACACACTCAATTTCTTCAACAATTTTTTCCTTTCCTTTAACCACTGACTTCCAACCAAAATATCTGATCAGCTTCATGAAGAATGGCCTTTCCTTTTTAGTAGACCAAACCATTTTCCTATCATTTTACACAATTTCAATTTAACTGCATTGTAGAATATAGCTTCATGTAGAAAACAAGTCAGCAAGAATGCCAGCTGTCTGACTCAACAGCCATGCTCCAAGATCATTTTTATGAACATAAAATAATTTTATTTCATTACACAGATTGTAAAAAGGCACTGGGGCAAGGTAAAAAGCAGGCAATGAGTTTTTTCCCCTAACCCAGAAGTTTTCTGCCTTCTGTGAGGATGATTTTGTAGATACATCTTAAGAAAACATGCTGTTTTGGAGAACTAAAACCTACACTCCATTTTATAGATACATAATGCTCATATAACAGGCATAATGTCAAGTTCAGTTTTAAAAGGAAGATGGAGGAACATGGCAAAAACTTCCAAATTTGTCAGGTTTTGATTACAAGATATAGAGGATAAAGCATTGAGCTTGAAGACCAAATTGGGTTAAATTTTTAATTTTGATCTATACTATCTCTGTGAGCCCAGGTAAGCTACTTAATTCTCTGAGTCTCAGTTTTCTCATCTGTAAAATAATTCTTATCTTGCAAAGTGGTTGTAAGGATCACATAAGAGAAAGTATATAAAACATTTTGTAAACCTTGAAACTATATAAATGTGAGTGATTATAATTTATAATAATAATTATTTCTTGTCCTTAGTAAGAACATAGTGCTTTTATTGAGTTTTTGTTGCTGTTGTTTTTATTGCTGACATGTAAGTTGTTCTAGAGTTCATTTGGATTCCTTGTTTTTTTTTTTTTTTTGTTGTTGTTGTTGTTGTTTTGTTTTGTTTTGTTTTTGCCTCAGGAACAAACTTGAATGGGAATAAATAAAATAAAATAAAACCCAACATATGGACTAAAAAAAAAGTTCATTTACACAGTAGTTTTCCATATCCTTCTCCAACTCATTTCACTGATGAGGTGCTGAAGCAAACAGGGTTAAGTGACTTGCCTGGGGTCACAGCTAATAATACCTGAGGCTGGATTTTAACTCAATAGGAGGAATCTTCCTGACTCTAGGCTCTGTTCTATGTTTAGCACTCTACTGGTGGAGAAAAATGACTTTCTTTATTCAGAAAACTGAATAAAAGTTTTGAGATGTAGATTACTCTTCTTTAAGCTCACCACCCTATCTCTGAGACAGTTCTAGAAATAAGCAGAAAAATAATGAGAATGCTCATTCTCCCTCCAACACTGTCTCTTGGAATCCCTGGTTCCCTTCAAGACTCAACTTCTCCATGAAATCTTTCCCGATTTGCCCCAGATGTCATGTCTGCCCTTCTAAAATTACTCTGCATTCATTTTGTATACCCTCTGATTTGAATAAAAACTCCAAGAGGGCAGGGACTGCCTTATTCCGACTTGGTATTCCTAGGGTATAGCTCAATTACTGGTATAAAGAAAGCATTTAATAAATGCTTGTTGTGACGGAACAATTGGTTAATTGAAGTTGCTCTTTGTACCCTTGAGAATTTTTGGCACCCCCTTTCTATTCATAGGTCAATATTTTCTTTTCTTGAAAGGGTTTACAGATTTTTGTACATGTAATACATACATGGTAAGAAGGTACATAAACATAGACTGGCCTATACTTGGAGGGGTCATTGGTATTCTTATACCTAATAAGGAGATATGCAATGCTTTCAGTTAAGAAATATAATCTGCTAAAGTATTTTGCTGGTAATCCCTGCACCCTGTGAAGCACTTGAGCCAAAATTAAGCCCCACCACTTTTCAGTTTTGTAGAGGTCTGCAGTTTTCTTGCCATCTTGGTTGCCCACCTTTATCTGAATTCCAGTTGAACAACATGAAGTTTATGTTGTAATCACCAAAATTGAATTCAGTATCAGAAATGTGGTCTGACTAGGCTAAAGTCCAATGAAATTGTGATCTACTTCACCTAGATTTGCAGCTAGGGGATGCAGTAAATAGAATGCCACATTTGAAAGAATAATACAAGGTGAATAACATCCCAGGATTATTTCTATCTGAATTTTATCCAAAAAGGATGAAAAAAACACGTTTCTTATTATTACTAACATAACTGAATTTTACGTGACACTTTTTGCTAAGTACTTAACATATATTGCTTAGATAAGCATAGTTTTCTCTTCCTCTTCTCCTCCTCCTCCTCCTCCTCTCATTTTAAAGCCTTCTTGATCAATTTCATTGATCATATATATACATATCACATTTATATCTCTATCTATACAAGAAATTATTTTTTCCCCTTTCTTCCCTGTTTCTTTCTTCCTCCCTTCCTCCTTTCCTTCCTTCTCTCTTTTCTTCCTTCCTCTCTTTCTTCCCTTTCTTTCTTGCTCATTCCCTCCTTTCCTTCCTTCCTTCCTTCCATCATTCCTTCTTTCCTCCCTCTTTTCCTCTCTTCCTTTCTTCCTTCCTCCCTTCCTTTCATCCTTCCTTCCATACTTCCTCCCTCTCTTCCTCCCCCTCTCCTCCCTTCCTCCCTTCCTTTCTTGCTTTCTTCCTTCCTTCCTTCCTTCTTCCCTCCCTCCTTTCCTCTCTTCCTTTCTTTCTTCCTCTCTTCCTCCTTTTCATCCTTCCTTCCATACTACCTCTTTCTTTTTCTCCCTCTGTCCTTCCTTCTTTCCTCCTTCCTTCCCTCTTTCCCTCCCTCCCTCCCATCCTTCCTTCTTTCCTTCCTTCCCTCCTTCTGCTTTCTTCCTTTCTTCTTTTCCTAATTTCCTTCTTCATAATTCAATAAAATAACCATAATGAAAAAAACTAGCTAGCATTTATGTAGTGCTTAAGGCTTGCAATCCACTTTATAAATGTTATCTTAGTTGATAATCACAGTAATCTTAGGAGGTAGATGCCATTGTTATCCTCATTTTACTGAAGGAAAAAAAAGAGGCAAAGAGGCTAAATGATTTTCTTGGGATCATACATACAGCTAGTCAGTATCAAGGCAAAATTTGAACCTAGGACTTTGTGACTCAAGATCTGATGATCTATTCACTATAGGGCTGAGTTGTCTCAATCTAATCCAATAAAATTTTCTTAAATGCTTTTACTATGTGCAAAGCCTGTAACTGTGGCTGTAATAATAATAATGTGGCTTCAATCATTTTAATTCAAAGACTTTCCTAAGAATACACTGGCAACTTTTTGGTTTCCAGTCTGTTAGAGAAATAAAAAGGAGAATTAAGAACCACAACTTAAAAAAGTTGTCAAACATAACTCAAAAGTTTTGTTTTTACTAAGTTTCAACAGTGCATGTCCACCCCCATACTGTATCTCTGTGACTTTTCTCAAGGTGTAATTAGCAAGCTGTTTAATTTGACAGAACTAGAGATGTTTTCTGGTTATCTCTAAATTCCTGCAGTGAATAAGAGAGGGGACATTTAGGTGGCAGGGGCTTTCATTTGGCTAAATTACTTTGGATTAATCTAAAGCTGCATTACCATGTTGGTCCCTTTCTCTGTTTTTGCTCCATCCCCTCCTCTTCTTTTCTTCTCCCTACCAACTTTCCAGCTGGTTAGGTCCATTCATAGTGATTTGTGGAATGGTTTCACACTGAAGTAAACCATTACCAGAAACTCAAAAGCAAAACTAAACTAAACAAACCCCCAAACTGAAACTCAATCCACAGTAACAAAACAAAATCTCAACTCCCAGATCCTTCTAGGCTCCCTTGTCACTTTTATGTCAAAGCCTGGAGGCCTGAGGAGTTCATTTATATTGGGTTTTTCCAAGTTATAGATAAATCAGTGAGGAAACTGCAACTTGACTTAATGATTAGAAACTTTCTTTAAAGAGAGAAGATATGTCCAGGCACTTTACATTTTTTTTTTTTACAGTTGTTGATTTTTATAAAAGAGCAAAGATCCAAGTCAGCTCAAGATGGCATTATGGAAAGAATATTGACTCTAGAACCATAAAACCTTGGTTCACATCCTGATTCATATGACTTTGCTCAAATTCCTTAAAGTTCTCAGGGCCTCAATCTCCTTCTGTATAAAAGGAAGAGAGTCGGACTAGATCATCTCTAAAGTCCTTCTGAGTACTAGAGCTATGATCCTATAAACCCTCAAAGGGGGAGAAACACATTTTAAATCTATGAATCTTAACCCCCCTTATTAGTTATATAATTATTATTAAACCCTCCTCTATTAGTATCCATTAGTAACTCTTAGCAGCTAGCATGGGATCATTTTCATGTATCCTGACATTTAATATCAGGATAAAGTTGTTTCTGTTCTGATGTTCACAGCATTCTGTAGCCGAAAGAAAGAACTTGGCCTCGAGAGTTAGAAGACCCAGGTTCATTTATTCACTAGGTAATTAGGTGGGCAGAGGGCTCTGGGAAGATGCACGAGGCTGGAGAAGTGATGGTACCTGCTTTCATGAAGTTTGCTATGTGAGAGTATAAGAAAAAGACTGGGATAACTAGAGCCCACGATCATAACTGATAGACTGCCTGGTAAAGACAAAATGCTCTATAGTTTTCATCATTCTATTACAGCATTTGAGATTGATAGGCAGAGTTCTTGTCCAAGGTCTAGTATCTTGAGCAAGTCATTCTCTGAGTTTTAGTTTCATCAGTTGTAAAATGAAGAGAATACTGACCCCACATCTTTCACAGGGCTATAGTTTTTTGCCTGTTTGTTTTGTTCTGTTTTTGTCAAGGAGAATGATTTTCAGATACATTATTTCAGATATATAATTTATTTTATTTTATTTTTTTTATTTTATTTGCATAACATATGTGTGGGTAATTCTTCAACAATAACCCTTACATAGCTTTCCATTACAAATTTTTCCCCCCAACTCCCCACCCCTCCCCTAGATGGCAGGATATCCACTACATGTTAATTATGTTAAAATATTGGCAAATCGAATATATGTATACATATTTCCAAACTTATCATTGTTGTGCAAGAAGAATCTTATCTACATAAACGATACATCAGATAAAGGAAACACAATGTAAGCAAAGATAAATCAAGGAGTATGAGAATGTTATGTTGTGGTCCACATTTCACATCCCTCTCTCTGAGTTTATATGGCTTTCTTCAGTGAACAATTGGAGGTGGTTTGAAACATTTCATTGTTGAAGAGAGCCATGTCCATCAGAATTGATCGTCATATAGTACTGTTGTTGCCATGTATAATGATCTCCTGGTTCTGCTCATTTCACTCAGCATCAGTTCATGCAAGTCTCTCCAGGCCTCTCTGAAATCATCTTGCTGGTCATTTCTTACAGAACAATAGTATTCCATAATATTCATATACCATAATTTATTCAGCCATTCTCCAATTGAAGGGCATCTATTCAATTTCCAGTTTCTAGCCACTACAAAAAGGGCTGCCACAAACATTCTTGCACATGTGGGGCCTTTTCCTTCCTTTATGATTTCTTTGGGATATAAGCCCAATAGAAATGCTAATGGGTCAAAAGGTATGCACAGTTTGATAACTTTTTGAGCTTAGCTCCAAATTGTTCTCCAGAATGGCTGTATCCGTTCACAGCTCCACCAACAATGCATCACTGTCCCAGCCCTCCCACATCCCCTCCAACATTCATCATTAACTTTTCCTGTCATTTTAGCCAATCTGACAGGTGTGAAGTGGTACCTCAGGGTTGTCTTGATTTGCATTTCTCTGATCAATAGTGATTTGGAGCACCTTTTCATATGACTATAAATAGTTTTAATTTCATCCTCTGAAAATTGTCTGTTCATATCCTTTGACCATTTATTGATTGGAGAATGGCTTGAATTTTTATAAATATGAGACAATTCTCTATATATTTTAGAGATGAGACCTTTATCAGAACCCTTAAATGTAAAGATGATTTCCCAATTTATTGCTTCCCTCCTAATCTTGTCTGCATTGATTTTGTTTGTACAAAAACTTTTTAACTTAATATAGTCAAAGTTATCTATCTGGTTTTCAATTAAGAGTTCCAGTTCTTCTTTGGACATAAATTTATTCCATCTCCATAGGTCTGAGAGGTAAACTATATTACATTCCTCTAATTTACTTATAGTATCACTATATCCAGATCATGAACCCATTTAGATCTTATCTTGGAATATGGTGTTAGATGTGGGTCAAGCCCTAATTTCTTCCACACTAGTTTCCAGTTTCCCCAGCAGTTTTTGTTAAATAGTGAATACTTATCCCAAAAGCTGGGGTCTTTGGGTTTATCAAAAACTAAATTGCTATAGTTATTGCCTAGTTTGTCTTGTGATTCTATCCTATTCCACTGATGGACTACTCTATTTCTTAGCCAGTACCAAATGGTTTTGATGACTGCTGCTTTGTAATATAGTTTTAGATCTGGTACAGCAAGTCCACCATCGTCAGCCTTTTTTTTTCATTAATCCCCTTGAAATTCTTGACCTTTTGTTTTTCCAAATGAACTTTGCTACTATTTTTTCTAGATCTGTAAGATAATTTCTTGGGAGTTTGATTGGTATGGCACTAAATAAGTAAATTAGTTTGGGTAGTATTGTCATTTTTATTATATTCGCTTGTCCTACCCATGAGCATTTTAAGTTTTTCTAATTGACTAGGTCTGATTTGATTTGTGTGGAAAGTGTTTTGTAGTTTAATTCATGTAGTTCCTGACTATCCCTTGGCAGATAAATTCCCAAATATTTTATACTATCAACAGTTATTTTGAATGGAATTTCTTTTTGTATCTCTTGCTGCTGAACTTTATTGGTAATATATAAAAATGCTGATGATTTATGTGGATTTATTTTGTATCCTGTAACTTTGCTAAAGTTGTGAATGGTTTCTAGTAGTTTTTTAGTTGAGTCTTTAGGGTTCTCTACATATATCATCATGTCATCTGCAAAGAGTGATAATTTGGTTTCCTCATTACCTACTCTAATTCCTTTAATCTCTTTTTCTTCTCTTACTGCCAAAGCTAACATTTCTAAGACGATATTAAATAATAATGGTGACAGTGGGCAGCCTTGTTTCACTCCTGATCTTATTGGGAATGATTCTAGTTTGACTCCATTACATATGATGCTTGCTGAAGGTTTTAAGTAGATACTACTAATCATTTTAAGGAAAAGCCCATTTATTCCTATACTCTCCAGTGTTTTTAATAGGAATGGGTGTTGGATTTTATCAAAGGCTTTTTTGCATCTATGGAGATAATCATATGGTTTTTATTAATTTGGTTATTAATATAATTGATTATGCTAATTGTTTTCCTAATATTGAACCAGCCCTGCATTCCTGGTATAAATCCTACTTGGTCATGATGTATTATCCTGGGGATGACTTTCTGTAATCTTGTTGCTAAAATCTTATTTAAAATTTTTGCATCAATATTCATTAGGGAAATGGGTCTATAGTTTTCTTTCTCAGTTTTCTCCCTACCTGGTTTAGCTATCAGCACCATATCTGTGTCTTAGAAGGAATTTGGTAGTACACCTTCTTTCCCTATTTTTTCAAATAGTTTATATAGTATTGGGATTAATTGTTCTTTGAATGTTTGGTAAAATTCACATGTAAATCCATCTGGCCCTGGAGATTTTTTCTTAGGGAGTTGATTAATAGCTTGTTCTATTTCTTTTTCCAAAATAGGGCTATTTAAATAATTTATTTCCTCTTCTGTTAATCTGGGCAATCTATATTTTTGTAGATATTTCTCCATTTCATTTACATTATCAAATTTATTGGCATACAGTTGGGCAAAGAAACTCCTAATTATTACTCCAATTTCCTCTTCATTGGAGGAAAGTTCTCCCTTATCATTTTTGAGACTAATAATTTGATTTTCCTCTTTCCTTTTTCTAATCAAATTAACTAAAGGCTTATCTATTTTGTTGGTTTTTTCATAAAACCAACTCTTACTTTTATTTATTAATTCAATAGTTTTCTTATTTTCAATTTTATTGATCTCCCCTTTAATTTTCAGAATTTCCAATTTGGTATTTAATTGAGGGTTTTTAATTTGGTCTTTTTCTAGCTTTTTTAATTGTAAGCTTAATTCATTAATCTTCTCTTTCTCTGTTTTACGCAAGTAAGCATCTAGGGATATAAAATTACCCCTTATAACCGCTTTAGCCGTGTCCCACAAATTTTGGTATGTTGTCTCATTGTTGTCATTCTCCTGGATGAAATTTTCGATTGTGTCTATAATTTGCTCTTTCACCCATTCGTTCTTCAGGATTAGATTATTTAATTTCCAAATAACTTGTGGTCTATTTTCTCCTGGCCTTATATTACATGTGAGTTTTATTGCATCATGATCTGAGAAGGATGCATTTACTATTTCTGCTTTTCTGCATTTGATTTTGAGGTTTTTATGCCCTAACACATGATCAATTTTTGTATAAGTTCCATGAACCCCTGAGAAAAAAGTATCACCATTCAATTTCCTCCAGAGATCTATCATACCTAACTTTTCTAGCCTTTTGTTAACCTCCCTAACTTCTTTCTTATTTATTTTGGAATTTGATTTATCTAATTCTGAGAGAGCAAGGTTGAGATCTCCCACTAGTATAGTATTACTGTCTATTTCTCCTTGCATCTCTCTTAACTTCTCCTCTAGGAATTTGGATGCTATACCACTTGGTGCATATATGTTAAGTATTCATACTGCTTCATTGTCTATGGAACCCTTTAGTAAAATGTAGTTTCCTTCCTTATCTCTTTTAATTAGATTTATTTTTGTTTTTACTTGATCAGATATAAGGATTGCTACCCCTGCCTTTCTTTGTTCACCTGAGGCATAGAAGATTCTGCTCCAGCCCTTTACCTTCACTCTGTTTGTATCTCTATGTTTTAGATGTGTTTCTTGTAAACAACATATTGTAGGATTCTGGCTTTTAATCCAGTCTGCTACCCGCTTCCGTTTTATGGGAGAGTTCATCCCATTCACATTCACAGTTAAAATAACTATATCTGTATTCCCTGCCATCTTATTTATCCAGAGTTATGATTTTCTCTTCCCTTTCCCCTCTCTCCCTTCCCCCCTCCCCAGTACTTTGCTCTTGATGACCACCTCCCACCAATAATCCTCCTCCCCTTAGAGTCCCTCCCTCCCCTTTATACCTTTCCCCTAATCCTTCTATTAGTTTATCCCTTTCCTTTTCTCACCTCCCTCCTACCTTCCCACAAGGAGGGTCAGGCCTTTCTTTGAAGCCAAATGTGTCTGATATACTCTCTTAGAGTCCAATCTAATGAGAGTAAGGTTTACACAATACTCATCGCCCTCCCTTCTTTCCCTCAATTATATTAGATCTTCTATGTCTCTTTATGAGATTTTGCCTTATTTTACCTCCTTTATTTTTACTTTATTTTGCCTCCTTTCCCCCCTCCCCCCTTTTTCTTTTTCAGTATGGTATCCCTTCCACCTCTAATTTCTTTTCCATTATTATCAAAGAAAAATCAAATTATACTGCCATTCTTTAAAGGATACCTATAGTAGAAATATAGTTCTCAAGAGTCTTCCTTTTTACCTTTTTATGCTTCTCTTGAGTTCTCTACTTGGAGGTCAAATTTTTTGTTCAGATCAGGTCTTTTCATTAGAAATAGGTGAAATTCTCCTGTATCATTGAATGACCATCTTCTTCCCTGGAAGATGATGCTCATTCTAGCTGGATAACTTATTCTTGACTGTAATCCAAGTTCTTTTGCCTTTCGGAATATCTGATTCCAGGCCCTTCGATCCTTTAAAGTGGAAGCTGACAGATCCTGTGTAATTCTAATGACAGTTCCTCGGTATTTGAACTGTTTCTTTCTAGCTGCTTGCAATATCTTTTCCTTGGTGCGATAGTCCTGAAATTTGGCCACGATATTCCTTGGGGTTTTAATTTTGGGGTCTCTTTCTGGAGGTGATCGGTGAATTCTTTCAATGCCAATTTTGCCTTCTGATTCTAAAACATCAGGGCAATTCTCTTTCATGATTTCCTGGAAGATAGCACCCAGGTTCTTTTTTTCATCGTGGCTTTCAGGGAGTCCGATAATCCTTAAATTGTCTTCCAAGTCAGTTGTTTTTCCTAGGAGATATTTCATATTTTCTTCTATTTTTTCATTTTTTGGTTTTTGTTTAACTGATTCTTGAAGTCTTATTGAGTCATTTACTTCTATTTGTTCAATTTTAATTTTTAAAGTATTATTTCCTTCAGTTATCTTTTTTAGCTCCTTTTGTAGCTGGCCAATTGAATTTCTTGATTCAATGCATTCTTTTTCCATTTTGCCAGTTTTATTTTTCAGTGAATTGTTGTCTTTTTCCAATTCACTAATTTTGTTTTTCAGTGAATTGTTGTCTTTTTCCAATTCACCAATTTTGATTTTCAGTTCACCATTTTTATTTTCCAGTGAATTGGTGATTTTTTCCAATTCACCAATTTTGTTTTTCAGTGAACTGTTTTCTTTTTCCAATTCACCAGTCCTATTTTCCAGTTTTTGATATTTCTGTTGCCCTGATCTCAATTTATTTCCCCATTCTTCTTCTAGCTCTCTTTTGAGATTCTTAATGCAATCATCCAGGTAAGCCTTCTGAAAGGGAGACCAACTTAAGTCTGCTTTTGAGGCTTCATCTGGGATTGTTTTCATAATGTCAGGATCTGGGGACTGTTCTATTTTTTCTCCATAAAAGCTTTCTATGGTGAGAGCTCTCTTCTGCTTCTTGCTCATGGTTTAAAGTTGGGATATTGGTCAAAAGCAGAGAAAACTGCAACAATTTGTATTTGCCCTGGGGCAGTTTGCCGAGTTGACTTCCGGTCTGAGGCTGGTCGGGCTAGATTCGCACCAGGACCATGTTTTCAGCAGCTCTCGATCCACCCTTTACCAAAGGCAGATCTGCCCGCAAGCAGAGCAAAGTGGCCCAGGCATCTCCCAGGGGCTTCCTGGGTGCCCAAAATCCGCCCCTCTATCGCAGCCCTGACTTCCGCCCCAGCTGGAGTCTGATTGTGACCAGCGGCCGATTTCCCCTGAGGCTAACCTTCTCGGGAGTTCTTTCAAGGTAGATCTTTGATAGAAGTGCATTGTAGTCCAAATGTTTGGCGGAGTCCTGACTCAAAAACCAGTTGGAAGGCTCACTTTGTCTGGGTTTGAGGGAAGGTCCTAGGAGTTCACAGAGAAAGCTGTTTGCTGTTCGCCATCTTGGCTCCGCCCCCCAGATACAGGATATATTAAAGGATTACTATATTCTAGGTACTAGGCTAAATGCTAGAGATTCAGGTACAAACAAAATAGTTTCTATACTCAAGGAGTTTATGTTCTAATGGGAGAATATATGCATAAAGGGAAGCTGGAAGCAGGGGATGGAATGGTAGTTGGAGAAAGGAAAAGTTTGTTGTTCAGGAAATGGAGTAAGCTGGATAGTGAATTGAGTTGGAAAGGAAGTGAAAATGACTACAGCCTTTCTTGAAATGATGGTCCCCAGATAGGGCTTTACCAATGAGGACTACAGGCCATGGTGAGAAGGAGAACAGGGTGGGAAGGCAACTGGAGAAGAAAGCTAAGAAATTCCATCTTCAGACTAGAAAGAATGGAACAAAACTGTTTTCCAAGTAGTTAAACTGAAAAAATGTTAATATCTTAGTTAGCCCTGAAAATAAGTTGAGGAGTTGTTGTTATTTTTTGAAAAATTGTGAATGATGGTACTGCCACTGAGATAAAATTAAAGCTCTGTATTTAGGTTAAAAAATCAGTTCTACAAGTATATGTTGGAGGAGGCATAATTGTTCAATAGTCTAAGTTAAAAAAAATCTATAGACTTTAGTGACTTATGTTACAACCTCAATATTCCCTTCATGGCTTCCTAGGGTTATAAAGTAACAGAGAATACTAGGGATTTATTTAGGTTATTAGCTATGATGACTGAGCTTGCTGTGCTTGCATGGACCAGGTGTCCTGATGCTTCAGTCTGCATAGCCAAAGTCCCAGCTTCTCTTCTGGGCCCAGCACATTATACTCATTAAGCAATTTTTCTTTCTCTTGTCCATATCTAGGTCTTGATGTTTGGCTACATATTTGGTGTTGCTTCCCTCTTTTTGCTTTCTGGCAATAGGACATTTCCCCATTTTTTAATCTTGTTTAATGTTCTTCAAGGTCAAATCCATTATTAAAAATAGCATTGGAAAATCTCATCAAGGTTCATCCTTGAACTTGAGCCAATTTGTCTATGTCTTACCCATTTAAACATTTTAGAAATTTAACTATTTGGGCCACAGTAACACTCTTAAGATTAAAAAAAAAGATTCAGTAGTTTGGCATAGAAGCCAAAAAAACTTTAGGATAAGTACTATGAAATAAATGACAGCCATATAAATCTACCTTTTCTTTCCTTTATATAAAGAAATACTCATGTTCATTTGTTTCTCATATTAATAATAATATAAAAGAAAAATAGAAAAATTTAGTATATGCAGCAAGTTATCTATTTTCTTTATATGCATCAAGATAATGTGTTTTCTTAATTTTTTCTTTTTTCTTCTTTCTCTTAGTCAATTAGAAAACTGGGAAATGTAATATGCAGTTTTTAACAATTGCTTGCCTTCTCTTCCCTGAAAAATAAGTTAATAGCTTTCTATGATTTGGAGATCATTTTTTCATTGTCGACTTACTTCCCTTACAGAGGACAATAGAACTAGAGTAATCTCTTTCATATAGGCAAGCATCCCTGTAGTAGAAAGCCTTCAAGCTATTATTCTAAATAAGTTTATTATATTGTGGGGTCTTAAGTAAGGTAACTGTCGGACAGAATGGTGAGATAATTGGGACTTTGTCTTAGGGAACTGTGAAAAATAAATATTTTTCTTTTGCATTTAATAACCATTGACCAAGGTTTTTTTCCTTTTCTACTTTCTTATCAAGAAATGAACCCATGTGGGGAATAACTTTTAAAGATTTACCCAGACTAAGAACTAGTCAGTAAAAGAAATTCTTAGTTTGGGCTAATGAGTATGTTTCTATTCATTGTGTTTACTCAGACAAGTCTGGGGAAGTATTGATTTTCCTTTTTGTCAGAATAGGTGATATGGAAAATGATGATTCTTTGACCAAGATTTGGATGACCAAGATTCTATATCCATTATTTTAATGTAGCCCACCTCCCAATGTATTAACTAATCAGGATTAATTGGTACCCTTTAGGAACACCTACTTTTTGAAAGGCAGATGAATTGTGAGTCCACTTCAATGAAGAGTCTTTGCTTTAAGAGAAATGACCAAATGACTTTGTTAAAAATGTGCTGGCCTTATTAATAAAATGATTATATTACTTTGAAATTACATCACTTGGAATTTTTTAATTGTGACAGTACCAAAATTTAGAGGTCACATATTATATTTATGCTTCTTCAGAAACATTTGAAACAATTGACCTAAGTACCTGGCTAGCAAAAATCCTCAAATATTCCATTCGATCTATGATCTCATCAATTTGGGAATTTCTCCAGTATTCAGATTAGCAACCTATCCATGATTATCTATCTTGCTAATTTTGGTCCATGTCCTGTCCAAATAGAGGCCTCCCTTAATGATCCTCTAACATTGTGAGACTACTATTATTCTGGCTGACTCATGTCACCAACTATTCTTGGCACATGACTAGCCCATCTTTTCTTCCTATCATAAAATTACTTATTGAAGGAATATTCATGATATTTGGCATTTTATTGATCATTTGCTGTATCTTACTCACATTTACCATGCATTTCTGTATTGCCATCACCATATGATACTTATTTTAAGTTATTCAATGGTAGTTATATGCTATATATCTTGTTAGCCATAGGATGATACTGTCAAAATTAGATGGTATTGAAAAAATGAAAAGTTAGGAAGTGAGGAGGTGGTATACTTCTTCCCATGAAAGGGGAATTTTCCAGTTCTCTCCTACACATAGCCAATAACTGCCACTCCAGCAATTGTTTTGTATCTTACAGTTTCTGTCTTTAACCCACTTTCTTCTGCCCTGGGGACATGTATTTCAGCATTTCTCCATCCACCTCCCATTCCCAATGAATATATTTTAAAGAGTATATTTGAGGGCATAAATCCTATTGTTTGCTCAGAGAAATTTTATAAATCTGCCCCAGGTGCCAAAAGTACTTACAGTTTTTTGAGGCCCTCTGGCCCCAATTTTTGCCTTGACAAATTCCTTTCCATCTTTCAGCATCAAAGGTCATTTGATTTCTCCCTCCCCTGAGCTCTTGATACCTTTGTAAACATTACAAAGATTGCTCATACATGGCCTTGTGATTTTTCCTGCTGCTGACTTGTACTATTATTAAACCTTTCACATTTTTATTCCCTCCTTTTTATTAGGCTGTAAAGTTTTTTGAGGGCAGGGACTGTCCTATATTTCTTTCTGCTCTACAGAAAGCAGAGTCCAGCACAATGCTAGGCAAATCATAGATGCTCAGAAAATGTCTGAATTTCATCTGGTCTAGATTTAAGAAAGCTGGCATTAGGAATATTAAATTTGGTCATATGATTGAATTCCAGAAAATGGGGTGGATAGTAAGATGGAAGTAGGATAGTGTATAAGTTAAAGTAGCATTTAATTGATCTAGCCATTCTGGAAAGCAATTTGGAACCATATCTCCAAAGCAGTTTAAACTAAGTGATATCACTACTAGGTCTAAAGCCCAAAGAGATCAAAAAAGAGGAAAAGGACATATAAGCACAAAAGTATTGATAATAGTTCTTTTTATGCTTTTGTGCAGTGAATTGTAGGTTGAGGGGGTACCCATCAAATGAAATGACTAAACAAACAATGGTATAAATGAATGTGATGGAAAATTGTTGCACTATAAGAATAAAAGAAATGATTTCAGAAAAACCTGGGAAGATTTCTATGAACTGATGCAGAGGAAAGTGAACAGAACCAGAACTACTTATACAATAAAAATTTTAAAAGAACCAACTTTAAAAGACAATGCATTTGATAAATGCAATGGCCAATCATAATTTCAAAAGAATCATGGTGAAACAGGCTATCTAACTCATAGAGAGGTAGTGAATCAGAATACAGGTCAAGATGGGGGAGGGAAATTATAGCCAATGTGGGAATTTATTTTGACTCTTGCATTTTCAATTGGAAAGGGAGGTAGAAGAGAGCACAGTCATTTTTAACTTAATTATTCAAAGCCCTACAATGATCCAGGACAATTCCAAAGGGCTTATGATGAATCCTACTCTCAGCCTCCAGAAAAAGAACTGATACTTTTTGAATACAGACTGAAGTAAGCTATTTTTCACTTTCTTTTATTTGAGTCTTCTTATACAAAATGACTAATATGAAAATGTTTTACATAACTGTACATGTATAATATATTTCTGATTGTTTATTATCTCAGAGAGGGAGGAGTGGGAGGCAGGGAGGAATAAGATTTGGAAATCAAAACTTTGAATAAAAATATTCAAAAAAATTTAAAAAGTAGCATATAAGTCATTGGCTTAGTTGAGTACATTGAAAATGGAACCCCTTAATTTAATATTATAATTCACAAAATCATCTTCTAAAATTCAGTATAGGAAAGGTACAATTGGACAGCAGTCTAAAAGAGATCTGGGGATTTTAGTTGACAAGGATCAATATGGGTAAACTATGTTGTGTGCTATGACACACACACAAAGCCTAATGTGACCTTGGGCTCCCTTAAAAGAGGCAAATTTTCAAGACTAAGGAGGCAGTAGCCCCTCTCTATTCTGTCCTAGATCTACTTCTGGATACCATAATTAAAAAAGGATATATACACAAATTCATAATGATTCACATGTTGACAACTAGAATGGGCTTTGAGTCAAGTAATATGAAGATAGGATACAGTAACTAGGGTTACTTAACCTGGAAAAAAAGAAGACTAGGGATGGGGATAGGGTATGATAACTATCTTCAAATATTTGAAGAAGTATCATAAGGAGGCCGGGGGGGGGGGCTCTTTGTTTAATTTAGTCTCAGATGGCAAAACTAGGAATAATGAATAGAAGTTGCAAAGAGATAAATTTGGGTTTGAATATACTAATAATTAGGGCTGTCCAGAAACAAAATATGCTGCCTTGAGAAGTGGTAGAAGTCTCAAGGCAGTCTTCAAGTAACGTTTGGATGAATGGTTTTTGTATGTTATAGTATGAACAGTTATAGTAGAAATTCCTTTCAGGTATGAATTGCTGATTCTGATTCTGAATTCTGTGATTCATTAAGTTTTTGTTAGACAAGGAAAGTCACTTTAAGAATTTGTGGTTCTAAGAAGTGTCAAGGTGGTGAGCTAGGTTAGACCCACAGAGTGTAGGAGGATGGGTTAGGAAAGGGATACTCAGGAGCAGGTAGATGGTCCTGTGTCCAGATAGCATGCATTTCAGACAGACAATGTCCACCCCAAACAAATCTGCATTTCAGATTCCAATGTTCAGATAGGTTCTTTGTAATAAGTTTCCTTATTATAAGTATAAAAGAAGAAAGTTATTAGGTCCAAATCCTAATAGGATTGGTGTTCATGTACTCATGAATAATTCAGGCTGATCACATATTCCCATTGAATTAGTCCTTGCAAACTCAACTGTCACTCCAAGGTAACTCCTTGTACTGAAATCCTGCTTTACTTTTTCTTTTCTCCTTTCTCAATGAACATCTTTTCATAGTGGGTAAAGGCCTCTTCAAGCCAATCACAAATAGATATCAAATACAACAGAGTTCAGAGTCCACAGACTGCATGGGGATGCCACAGCTGCCTAATCTATCTGTCTAATACTGAGGAGGAGATCTTCTGAGAAACATGAGTTGACACCATTTCCTTTCTTTCCTGACTCAATTAGTCCATGTAGCTAACTTCTTAGAAAGTGTTTTGAAGTGTACATTAGAGTTGATCTTTTATTCTCCAATGATTGTCAGCTTTTGACAACATGAGTACATTAGAATTGAATAAATTAAAAAAAAATAACCAAGCAACAAGGATAGAACTTCCAATAACAGATATCCATTAAAGTTTTTCTTGAGAATGTGTTTGTATTCCAGAGTGATGTATTCATTTAAAAGCCACATATAAATATGTTAATCATTTTGAAATTGTCCATTTGATGGGGGAATTTGAGTACCATGGAAAAACTGTTACCCACTTCCTGATTCCAGGTGGACACTTGCCTCATGGGTATTAGAAAGGAAAATGGTTTGTTTTATGTTTAATTCATTATGTGAACCAGAAACTAGAACCATTAGCTAGAATGCATACAGCTAAATGTCTGTTGAACATAAGGAAGAGCTTTCTAACATTCAGAATTCCTCACAATGGAATAGACTGGAAGTGCTCGAACAGACAATTCCTGCATGTGGTGGGAAGGTTAACTTTTTTTTAGCTCAGATAAACTGCCATTTATATATATTTTTTATTTTTTTTAAAAAAAGGTCTTTTTTTTTGTAGTCATGAAATTACAAATTAAAGTTAGTCAACTGAAAGCAGGAGAAGTCAAGTTCAAACTTCCAGACCCTCTTTCAGCACATTTCACGGTGTCTGGCAGCCCTAGAAAAAGGAATGTTGTAAAGAAAAAAGGAATTTAATTATCCTATCCTAAGAATAAAAAGTCAGAATGCAGAAAATCTTTTTAATGCAGAAAATTCTTTTTAAACACTTAAAATTTATTTAATTAAATATTTAATTCATTCATTTTTTAAACTTTATTTATTGTATTCTTAACTTAAGAAATAAAACAAGTATTTCCATAGCATAGTAGAACAGATAAAAAAGATGATTGCATGTGAAACTGCAAATCTATTATATACAACTTGCTATTTCTTTTAAATACATAATAAAGTTATCATGTAACTTTCTTTCTTCCCCTTCTTTTCTATATACACCCCCTTAGAAGTGTATATAGAATTATTTACATACATGCACATATTGTTTCTTCACATGTCATTTGTAATTAATTTGGGTATTTGTAATAGTTAAAATGACTTAATCATTCCTAGTTGTTCTTTAAACTACACTGGCTTTTGTTGTATACAATATTATCTTGGTTCTGTCCAATTATTTTGTGCAAGTCTATTCTTATTGTTCTAAGATAATCGAGCTCATCATTTCTTATCACACAATAGTATTCTAGCATGATGATATATTACACAGCTTGTTCAGTTTTTCCCCAACTGACAGGCATTTTCACAACTTTCAGTTTTTTAAAAAAAATTCTGAACTTAAACAGAATATAAAGACAATTGATTCCATATAAAGCCATTGAAGTCTGTTTCATATGCTTGAACTAGCATATGAACATAGACTAATTGTCTTGTTCTGTGCTTTTTTCTGAACTTCCTTTTGTTCTCTTCTTGTATTTAAAAACTTTACAATGGCCTCCTTGGATGAGGGAATTACTGTTACTACTCCTATCCCCAATTAAAACCTCAGAGAAAGAAAATGGCAAAACTCCTTTTTAACAAGCATTAATAGTTAAGCCAATTTAATCCACATTGTAGCCATGTCCAAATATATGTTATCTTTGCACCTTGTGTCCATCACTTTCTGTTAGGAGATGGGTTATATGTTTCATTATTGGCCATTTGGTTGCTCAATACATTGATTAAAGAAAATTCTAAGTTGTTTTTATAATGTTGCTGTCCTCATATAAATTGGTCTCCTGGACCTGCTCACTTTACTTTTAAAGACAATATGTATTACCCTCAATTCTTGAAATAATCTTTTGTCTTTTCTTAAGGGGCATTTTCTTAAGATCCCATTATATTCATATATAATAATTTATTCAACTATTCCTCGATGACCTAAGAGGCTATTTGAAGAATTCCCTTACATTTTATTTATTTTCTTTTTCTTTTCCTTCTTTGGGATCAGGAAGTTTATTTTGCTTGTGACTATTCATTTCCTGGTATTGCCCCTCCTCACAGCCCAACTCTTCATTTACCTCTCCTATACTAACTTATTTTCCAATTGAGTTTGATATAATCCTATATTATTTGTGTGTGTGTGTGTGTGTGTATGTGCACTCATATGAATGTCTCTTCAATTCTCCCACAGTGTTCCAATGGAGATAAGAATTAGGTTCCCTCACCTGTTCCTTCAATTTTTATATGTTTATATATACCCCAGGTAGGAGAAATAGCAAATTGCCTCTCCTTTCTCTCTTCAGCAATAATGTGTTCTTCCTTTTTCTGTCTCCTTCTCCTCTTAAAAGCCTCAAAACAGAACCAATACACTTTCAGAACCTCTGCTTTTCTGATTTAATTCTTTGAATATCCTTCAGAGACTTATGAGGTGTTCTGAGGATTCTGAATGGATTTTGTTTCTGCTCCCCATTAGAAAATTAACATTATATCATCCTACTACTGCTCCTTCCAATTTCTCTAATACATGTACCTTTCTAATTTTCTCTAGACTTTTTTGTGTTTATATTTCAAAGTTTATAATTATCTCTGGTCTTTTCATCAGAAATACTTGAAAGTTCTCTATTCTGGGTTTTTTTAAAAATTCCCTCTAGAAATATTTACAGGATAAATTATTCTTGGTTGTAAGCCTGTATCTTCTGTCTTTTGGAATCTTGTATTTCAAAATGGCCTCTTATTTTGAGTAGAAGCAGCTAGGCAGTAAGCTACTTCTTTCTGGATGCTTATGATATATATATATATATATATATTTACATATATATATACACATATATATATATATTTGCTTTGATCTGAGACTTCTAGATTCTGGCTATGACATTCTTAAGATTTTTTTTAAAATTTCCTTTCATTGATCTGTGTATTCTACCTATCTTTACTCTTTGCTATATTTCTAGTAGATTTGGGTAGTTTTCATTTGTGCAATCTTGAAATATAGTGTCTAGTTTTTGTTTTAAATGAAAGTTTTCAGGACTTCACTGATTTACATTACATTTGACATTTTTCCAGACTAGTTGTTTTTTGATATCAAATATTTTATATTTTCTTCTTCTTTTAATCTTAATTTTGTTTTAGGATTTCTTGCTATTTTATGGAATCACTGATTCTATTTGATCTAATCTAGTTTTCAAGGATTTCATTCTTGAATAAATTTTGCTACTTTCTCTTCTAAGGTAGTTAGTCTCTTTCCAATTCTTTTCTTAAACCCCTTTTTTAAATTTAAAAAAGCGTTTTTTTTAATTTTTTCTAGGTATTCATACTATCCTTGTGGAAAATAATTTGTTTCTTTGAATCTCTATAGTTGTTATAGAGTTGTATTTTCTTTTCTTTTCTTTTTTTTTTTTTTGATTTACTATTTTTAAATTTTTTTTTTGGATTTACTAATCTCTCTAGCTTTATTTCCTGAATTGTAGATTTATGCTAAACCCAAGCTCTGAGCCCTCCCCTCTTTGCATTTTTGGGAAGATTAGTAGCCTTTTTCTTAGCCTTTTTCTGGATCACTGCATTAACTTTTACTTCTCAGAGTTAGGCGTCTCAAATCTGTGACATTCAGAGTTCTGGATGTTCATTGACTGTTCTGGCATCTCTTAGCAGAGTGTTAGGTACCTCAGAGCCCTTAGGTCTGTATTACCTTGCCCTACAATAGTGTTGGGTTACTGGTTGCTATTAGCTACCACTCCCTGGGGCATCCAAGTGCCTCTTATTGGGGTTTCTGATCTCCCTGAGGTCAGCAGAATCCTCTCCTTTTACAGTCTGTGGACACAGAGCTTTGCAGCTGCACCTGTTCCTTGCCTAGTGCTTGTTTTGCTAGAGAATCCCCTTTTGTATTGCCTATGGAGTTTGTGTAGCTCTGGAATGGAAGTCAGTTATTTTAATTTTTTGTGGATTTCTTAATCGTTATCTGTCTGGTATAAACTTCCTCTGCTGGAGGAAATGTGGTGGGGATAGTTGACTTCTTTCTTGTTTTGATGTTCCCTTATTATTTGAGGATATCACCATCCTATCAATCACCAGTGGTTATTCTTCACTATTTCATTTTTGTTAGTCTTCTATTTATCTTATTCTGTCTCCACATTGCTTACATTCACCTTCTTTCTTTAAAAAAAAACAAACTTTTTTTTAATGTAATAGGAAACTGATCAATGAATCCATATGAGCATGCAAAGAGTGCTGCTATTGCAATTCCTCACAAAGAAGAGATAAGGAAACCTGTTTCTATGAATGTTGAAATGTCAAGTAATGGAAATATTCCTGAGAGACTTTGGAGCAGTTATGTAATTGATCCTGGTCTATTAATCATGTTAAATAAGAACTCCTGGATTAGATGCAGTATCAGAATCAGACTTGGAGATGCCCTCAAAAGGTATCAATTGACTTCCATCTTTTTTTTTTAAAAGCTGATTTCTTTCTGCTAGATGGCAGTCATTGAGAGAGATCATGTCTTCAGCCTTCATTTTTCAAACTTTTTCCTGTTCAAGGTTCAAAGAATATGAATCTTGGACCTTTGTTTCAGGATTTATCTTTTTTTTTGTTTCAGATGAACGAAATTAATCTGGAGGCTACAATTTTTCAACTTTCAACTTTTTTTTTTTTACACTAGAGCAAGTATTCTCTGGGATTACTATCCAGAGTCAGGTTGTTACATCTCCCCTGCTCAGGGCTCTAGGATGATTCTGAGGAGTATGAATCCACTGATATAAAGATAGTGTAGGGAGTACACACATATACACACATGCTTGTATACACACACACATGTATACACAACATATATGGCATAAAGGAAGAGAAATGTACTTCTATTCTACTTAGTAGGTGCTTAATTAATTTTTAAAATTTGAACTAATAAAATATCTCTCTCCTCATCTTTATCTCCATAATTTCTAATAAAAATATCTCCTCATCTTTATCTCCATAATTTCTAATAAAAATATCTCTCTCCTCATCTTTATCTCCATAATTTCTAATAAAAATATCTCTCCTCATCTTTATCTCCATAATTTCTTATGGCACTAATGTTCTATTACATTTATGAACCACAGTTTAACCATTCCCCAATCTATGTTCAACAACTTTATTTCTTGTTCTTTTCTACTACAAAAAATTCTTCTATATATAGTTAGCTATATCTATACATCCATTTTTATTTTTCTATCTTTTTTTTCTGTCTTTGAACTCTCTGGGGCATAAGCCCAGCAGTTGTAGCATTATTTAGTGGTGAAATCACAACATTAAAAATGGTGTGGATAAGTTAATGGATAAAAACTCCTGGGAGGAAATGATGGTCTTTGAAAGTATCAGACTCTTCTGACCATAGTCCAGGGCCACCTCTTTATTACCCTTTCACTCTCTACATTAACCAATCGCATCAAAGACGAAAATAAATAACATAGACTAATTGTTCCATTGGACTGAACATGAGTAGTGGTAGTTAAATTCTTTGGATGTGGATAGCAGTTCACTTTAAATACATGAGATGTAGGTTACCGAAAAAAGGAAGGTAGAAGAGAGAAAGAAGAAGGTTAGGGATAAGGTTGGCTAACTACAATTCAATGAAAGAAAAATTCATTTATTAAGCTGCTATTATATACCTATTATGCAGCTGGGTTGCCTAGAAGATAGAGTACTAGGCCTGGAATCAAGATTCATCTTCATGAATTCAAATCTGACCTTAGATCTTATTAGCTATATGAATTACCCTGGGCAAGTCTCTTAACTCTCTTTGTTTTGGTTTATTCATCTATAAAATGAGCTGGTGAAGGAAATGGCAAACTAATCATGTATCTTAGCCAATGAAACCCCAAATGGAATCACAAAGAGTTGGATATGACTAAAAATGACTCAATAATATGTACCAGACAATGAGGACATAAAAATAACAAAAAGAAAATCATTTCTCCTCTCAAAGAGCTCAAATTCTTCTGGTTGGTTTACTACTTTGGCTCTGTGACTTATCAGGAGCATTGATATTCTTTTGGCTCACCAACACCAATTCTCTGAATGCCTTTCATTGAACTGTACAATCAGGTTTTAGCAGTTAATTCATAAGAATAGCTGGACAATTTTAGAGGCTAATAGAGAGCTGTATATTAAGTATAGTATTAATAAGTGCATCATGACAGGAGACTAGTAAGAATGAGAAAATGAGATGAAGTATTTATCCCTGGTGCCAAATTGTTTTTTTTAAAATGATTATTATTAAAGACATTGGGATAACCAAGGAGATATTTAATGCCTGTCTGTAATTTTATTGGATAATCAGCAGCTTATGGAGGGGCAACCACAAGGGGCTCTAGAAAATCAATGGGGACCTGGAAAATAGCAACAGGACTGAGAAGTTTAAAAGTCTAATGATGCTATTAAATGACAAAGTATACTCTAGTTTTTTTTAATGTTCCTCCACTGTTCTCAAGATAGATGTAGGTCCTGGAAAGCTTTTGACTTTATGACCCTTTGATTTTATAATATCTTACTACTTTTGACAGGCACCATCCAAGGGTATCAGTGTCTATTGGTGCACTGGAGAGAGATGGATAATCCAAGTGATTACACAAAGATGTGAGAATTCACTGAAATTCCTGGTCACTGTAGCTTTGGACAAGCCACATCTTCCCATATCGTGGGTAGGAAAACTCTGGCAAATAATTTCCTTCCTTCATCAAACACTTATTAGTGCCAAAGTGGCACTGGGGATACAAAGACAAAACTGAAACACTCTTTGCCCTCAGGGAACTTATATTTTATTGTGGGGAAACAATATATCAACAGGAACATTGTTGTTCAGTTGTTTCAGTCATGTCTGAATATTTATGACCTCATTTGGGATTTTCTTGGCAAAGATACTAGTGTGGTAGCCATTTCCTTCTCCAATTTATTTTAGAGATGAGGATATTGAGGCAAACAAAGTTAAGTGACTTGCCTAGATTCCCAGAGCTAGCAAGTGTCTGAGTCAACATTTGAACTAAGGTCCTCCTGACTCCAGAGCAAGTATTCTATCCACTGTGTCACTTATTTTTTCCAAGAGAAAGTAATCTATTGACTAAGCAGGGGTCTGGATAGAATAGTGTAGAACTATATGAACTCTGAAAATTAGATTGAGACAAATTAAAAAATGAAAGAAAACAAAAGAAAATCCTAGAGATATAACAAAAACAACTACTGTAAAAGACAGGAAAAGAAGAGATACTGTAAAAATTATATGAATATTTGAAACCCATGATTAAAAAAAGTTTGGATATTATATTTCAAGAAATATAAATAGAAACTTCCCAGAATTCTTAGACCAGGAAAACAATGTAAAAATAGAAGAGGCCAGAAGTTAGAGGACATTTTGAAATAAAAATGTAGGCAGCAAGAGAAATAAAGAAATGTGCATGTGTTTGTTTAATTGAAAGGGAACATATGGGGATAAAATATTTACATGTTAATAGGGAGATAGAAAACAAATATCTTCTCAGAACTTTAGTACATTTGAGGATCATAAAGAAAGGTAAAAATAACGAGGGTCTGAGGGTGATCTTGTTCTGTTTTAATAGTAGAAGGCAAAATTGGAAGAACAGGGGAGTATACTGGAAAAGAAAGAAAAATAGAAACAAAGTCACTTTTGCATAATAAAGATACAAAAAGATGAAGAGTATGTAGTTATGGAAGAAGGAAAGAATGGGAAGGATAGACACTCCATAAACCTCACTTTCAGCTGAACTAAGTAAAGGAAGATTGAATATAATTATTATTCACAACCAAATACATAGACAGAGAAATTTTGGTATAAAGATATATTAAACTGATAAGGGAGAGGGGAGGGGAGAGAAGGTTCTTTTTTATTAAAACTTTTTATTTTCAAAACATATGCATAAACAAAGAATTCTCTCAAACCAGTTCCAGTTGTTCAGTGAAGAAAGCCATATACATCCAGAGAGAGGGATATGAAATGTGGACCACAACATAACATTTTCATGCTCTTTATTGATGTTTGCTTGCAGTGTGTTTCCTTTCTCTGATTTTTTTTTCTTGTAGATAGGATTTTTCTTGCACAACAACTTGTCAAATATTTTATCATTATTAACATGTAATGGACTTCCTGCCATCTAGGGGAGGGGTGGGGACTGGGGGTAAAATTTGTAACGGAAAGCTTTGTAAAGATCAATGCTGAGGAACTACCCATACATATGTTATGCAAACAAAAAGCTTTAATAAAAAACATGCATAGATAATTTTCAATATTCACTCTTGGAAAACCTTGTATTCCAATTTTTTTCCTTCCCTTCCTCCCATCCCCTCTCCTGAGCAGCAAGTAATTTAATATATTATAGACATGTGCAATTCTTCTATACATATTTTCACAATTATCATGCTGCACAAGAAAAATCAGATCAAAAAAGAAAAAAAAATAAGAAAGAAAACAAAATGCAAACAAACAACAACAAAAAAGTGAAAATACTATGCTGTGAATTACTGAGTGCAGATGGCTTTTTTCATCACAAGATCATTGGAACTGGCCTGAATCACCTCGCTATTGAAAAGAGCCACATTCTTCAGAATTTATCATTATATGATCTTGCTATTGTTATGTACAATGTTCTCCTGCTTCTACTCACTTCACTTAACATCAGTTCATGCAAGTCTCTCCAGGCCTCTCTGAAATAATTCTGCTGATCATTTTTTATAGAACAATAATATTCTATAACATTCATATATCAAAACATATTCAGCCATTTTCCAGCTGAGGGCATCCACTTAGTTTCCAGTTCCTAGCCACTACAAAAAGGGCTGCTACAAACATTTTTGCACATGTGAGTCCTTTTCCCTTTTGTATGATCTCTTTGGGATATAGACCCAGTTGAAAGCTGCTGGATGAAAGGGTATGCACAGTTTGATATGCCTTTGGGCATTGTTCTAAATTGGAGAGAAAGTTCTAAGAAGGAAGGGAAGATACAGCACCTGGGAGAAAGTATATAGTTGACATTTAATACATAATCGATTATCGATGGAGTCTATACTTGATAAACTCTGGGAGATTTTTCTTATTTCCTAGATCATAACCTTCCTGGTTGGGTAAATCATGCTCAAATTTTGCCACATTTCTCACATTTTTGAGTGATTTTTGGTTAAAAAAGTGGAAAACCTTTCTACTCCCAATTAAATAGTTGGTTATTAATACATGAAAGCATCTTTTCTCTCACTATCTTATCACTATTTGTAAAGAGAATAGGAATAAAGAATGGAAAGAAGACACAATGGATGGAAATGCACAATTAACAATCATTACTATGAATATGAATTGGATTAATTTACTTATAATGGAAGAAGTAGAAAGCAGAATATAGTGATAAATTGTTTATAAGAGACACATTTGGAATATAAGGATTCACATAAAGTTAAAATGAGTAGCTGGGATATTTCAGGTGAACTCACAAAAACAATGATTTTAGATGAGACTGTAGTAAATAGACTGTAGTAAATACGAACAAGATAGATAAGCACAGAAATTTTCTTATGATTAAAGGCATATTACATAATAAATTAATACCATAAAACATACACACATATGTATCTAAAAGCATAATATCCCAATATTTAAAGGAAATGTTAATTGAATTACAGGGAAAAATAGATAGTAAAACTCAAATGACCTTGATGTGACTTTACCATACCTAGAAAAACCTAACCAAAAAATAACAAGAAGATAAAGGCTTGAATAGAACCTTAAATTTAAAGATAATAGATCTTTGCTGATCACTGAATGGTAATAGAAAGAAATTTGCCTATTTTAAAGTTGTATATGGTATCTTTACAACATTTAAGCATATGTTGGCGCATAAATACTGTTAAAAAGTAATTAGAGACTATAATTAATGTTTTTTAAAAAATTAAAGTCAAACAAATTTTAGAGAAACAATAGAAAATTTCTTCAAAGAAAATTATAATGAGATAACATAAAACATTTATGGGATACAGCTATAACAGTGCTGAGGGAAAAATTTATGTCTGTAAATACTTTTGTCAACAAAAGAGAAAAAGAACAAACCAATGTATTCAATATGCAATTTAAAAAAATCTTGAGTAACAACAAATAAAAATGGTTAGCTAAGTAACAAAAGAGCAATTCCAAAAATCAAAGGAGATGATCCAAAGCAGAAATAAGTAAAATTTATTATGGTTCAGTTCATTTTCAATTGTGGCCAACTTTTTGTGACCTCATTTGGATTTTTTTTGTGGCAAAGATGCAGTAGTAGCTAGCCATTTCCTTCTTCAGATCATTTTACAAATTGGTAAATGGAAGCAAACAGGGTTAAAAGACTTGCCCAGGATGGATAATACAACTAACAAGTGTTTGAGCTCAGATTTGAATTCTGGAGCTTGACTCTTCCTGTTCTAGGATCAGTACTCTATTCACTGTGCCAGTGCTGCAACCCAAAGATAAGTAAAATGAATGCTTTCAAAAATGAATAACATAGATAAACAGTTGATCTCATTAAAAAGAGAGAGGAAAATCAAATTATTCATATCAATAATGAAAAATAACAATAATTAAAAAGGAAGTAAAATAAATTATTTCATCTGATTAAATGCTAGCAAGCTAATAACCTAGAAGAAATTTATGAATATTTGTAATCTTAACAGAAGAATAGATAATTTAAACAACCCAATATCAGACATTTTAAATATATTTTGAATGAACTCCCAAAGAGGAAAGCTTCATATCCAGATGGGTTTACAAGAGAAATCTATCAAATATTGTAACAATTTATTTCAATACTACAAACAAGTTTACAATAATAGGAAAAGCAAATATTCTTCTAATCACTTTTTAATGACACAAATAAATATAAAGACAAAAGAGAAAAAGAAAGAACAATATTCCTGATGAATATTGACAAACATTTTAAATAAAATATTAGGATTATACTAAACCAATATATTAGAAAATGGTATACTATGATCATATTTCATTTGTTATAGGAATGAAGGATTGTTTCAACATAAAGACTGTTTTAAATTTTGTTAACATATTACAATCAAAGTTATATGATTACTTTTTTTTTGACAAAATGTAACAGCAATTTTTATTTAAAACTCCAGAA